>VZUI01091878.1:0-82664 GCA_013401135.1 Cettia cetti | reverse complement strand
TTTTCTTTTTCTTTTTCTTTTTCTTTTTCTTTTTCTTTTTCTTTTTCTTTTTCTTTTTCTTTTTCTTTTCTTTCTTTCTTACCGCCAAGAGGCCGCAGAGGGCAGGAGCTGCCCGCTGTGCCCACAGCCCGAAGGTCTCTCGGCAGCCCCAGCGGCCGCACCGGCGGTCGCGCAGCTCCATCTGCTGTCGCTGGGCGCATCCCGGAGCGCGGCTGCGGGGCTTTGCTTCCTAAAACGAGGATCAGCCTCACGTTTGCCTGCTCACCACAAGGGGCTTAAGGAGCTGCGAATAAAGATTCATACTTTTGTTCTGCAGCAGGCAGAAAAGTTTCAGGCCTGATTCAGCTGGAAAAAGCCCGAGTCTTGCTCTCAGCCCGCCAAGATCCTTCCAGGCCCCTACGGCAGATTTTGGGGTCATCAGCACTTGGGGGCTTTGAGTAAGGCTGGAGGTAGGCACATCCAGGGCATCCTCAGATCCTGCAGATGGCTGATTACTGCCCTGGGAATTTTCCTGGGACCCAGAGATGCAGTGTCTGGTCCATCCTGGTTGGGAAGCCCACCCTGACCCCTTTTTTTCATGTATGGCCTCAAAACGGGGGCAGCTGGTGACAAGAACCAGTGCAGAGGCTGGGACCAGACCTTCTTCTCCCTCAATTTGCAGTCTTGTAGTTTTTAGCCAAATAAACAAATCTCATGATTTTCAGGGTGATGGGAGTGATAATTTGGGAATAATGTGAGATTTTTTTTTTTCCTCTGAGAAAAGGCCAAATGTCTTTGCAGCTGTGAACTGGAAAATGTTCATGGATTTTTTTTCTTAAATTTCATTTTTTACAAGCCCTTCTCCCAACAGATTTTCAGATCACTTCCCTGTTAAGAATATGGGAAAATCTCAGGAGTCTGTTTAATTCCCAATCTCTATTATTCCTAACTTCAAAAGATAATGTTGAAAAGATCACAAATATACATTTTAAAATTACCCTTCTATGTGCTCTGGTCCAGATTTTGCAGTTACAACTTCTAAAAATACAGAGGGCTGTCTGTGCACCTTTTCTACTGATGCTGAGTGGAATTCCACTAATTTCTTCTATGCCAGTGCTAAAAAAACCCTTTAGACATCTGAGCTCTCTCTGTCTCTGTTTCCTATCACTAAAATGGGCCTAACACCCCCTAATCTTGGGGGATTTTTGTCAGGATGAAAAACCCCCTAAAAACTATGTGGAGCTGCTCAGTTACCACAGTAAGGACACTCCCTTTTACAAGCAGCTAAAAAGCAGTGTGCTGAACAGCTATCACAAATGTCTTTGGACAACTAATGGAAATTTCTATCTTTTTGTTGAGAGCAGCCTGGGCAGAAGATATTCATACCAGTCTGTAGCCTGCCACTCCCCTAGCTAATGTTTTCTGCCTATCCCTGTATTTCAAAAGCTTGCCTCCCTTTGCAGCTGTATTTTTATCTCAGCTGCTCCAGATGTTGAGGGTAACATCTGCACACTGCTCCTCTCCTCTCTCTGCAGGCTCTTACTAGAGAGCAGCTTCAGCAACTCTGTGGCTGGAAGGTGGCCTGAATATAAAGGTTTTGGCCTCTGCTGAGAGGCCAAGGACAAAGCCCTAAAATCTTTCCAGCTCCTAAAGCCTGTGTCAATCCTGCCAGAGGTTAAGCCAAGCACTAATCCTGTAGAGCTTTGAAGGTTTTAAGAAAACCCCAGACACAAAGCTGCTCAGAAACTTGAGGAACGTGAGAGTTGTCTTTTTGGGCGATTGGACTCTGAGGAGCAGCATTCACTGGAGTCTGTCGAGGGTTTAGACTTGGCTTCACCTACTCAAATGCTGAAAAAATGCCAAAACTGTTTGGCCAGAGAGTCAGAGAGAGGAAAGGCTGTTACAGCTCTTCCTGCACACAGATTTAATGACCAGGCTTCCTTCTGTCCCACCCCCAGATTCATCAGGGCAATTAGCTGGTTGGTTACTCATATGGCCAAACAGCAGGGCTTGTCTCCTGAGTAACTCTAGGCCAAGACCCACCAACATGGAAGAAATCCAGATAGTTTCTCAATAGCTCTGTCATCTTTTAAGGACTCTGAGACGTGATATTGCTCTCTTTTTCTTAATTGTCTTTTGGATAGTAACATCAGCTGATACTGGAAAAATTGCTTTTGTTGTTGCTCCAAACTTACCTGTTAATCTTTTTTTAAAGTCTGTAAGTCAAGCTGAAAGCTTAACAAGTTCCTCAAAGGTGTGTGTCTGTGGATATGACACTGGGCAGCTCCTCAGAGCCACTCAACACGACCCCGCTCTCTGGCCTTGCACCTCCAGCAAATCCTCGGTGCTTTGTGTCAAGAAATGATTTGATTAATGAAGTGAAACCTAGGCAGAAATCTGTTCAAAGGCAGCCTTTCCTCCAGCAAATGTCTCCAAAGGCCATGGAAAGGAGCTGATTTTAGTAGCTGGCAAAACAGGAACGTATCCCCTGACATTTGCAGGGGGGATGGTGCTGGGACTGGGTGCAGCTACTGAATGCTGCTGTAGCACAAGTCCCTGTGCCTTGCTGCTGGTTTACTCGGTGTGGTGGGAGAGGAGGGAGCTGAGCTCCATGTTTTGCCAAGAATGGGCAGTTTTAACAGCTGCTGAAGGCTCTAGGCCAGTACAACCACAAGGAGGTGACCCTTCTTGTTGTGATCAGGAGGGGGATCAGGTGCCAGATGGACATCCTGGAAGATGCCCATGAGATCCACGAGGCTGCTGTGCCCACAAAGGTTTCCACCTCTGCCCATCACTGGTGGGCAGGGCAGGAAGATCACATGCAAGTGAGAAGTGTTAACTTTTTAAGGTGAGTGCCAGCATGAAGTGACAAGCTGTTCACCTGCAGTGCTGGAGATTCATCCTGATGGTGAGAGCTTCAGGCAGACATGCACAAACACAGCAGGGATGAAGGAAGTTGGGGACCTCTGGAGACATGTCTCTGCAGTTCTGTGACACAGATCTAAGGCAGCATTTAAAAATATTTTTCTGCATCCAGACAACTTGCCTTCTCATCTCATCAGCTGAAGGATTTTCTGGGTCACCATGGACTTCCTCCTGCATGGCCCACACCACGAGGCCCTGGGTCACAGCAGCGCAGGTGTGCTGGTCCCAGGGACAGGAGGACATGGTGGGGGATGCAGGATAACATCTCTGGGACCTGCTCCCTGAAACTGGGTCACCTCCTATGACAGTAGAAGTGACTCTCAGCACAGATGGCAGGTGGGACCTGGGAACGACCTTGCCTTGTGGTCAATTTCTCACGTAGAGGCTGGTGCACTGCAGGCAGTTGTTTGGTGACACGTACAGCAGGTGCTGAGCTTACTGTTGCCAGGTCATTTCTGCAGCCATGGGGATATCTGGGGAAGCCACTTTTGCCTTGTGGCATATTGTCTCCTCATCCAGGGCAAAGAGGTGTCCTGCCACAGCTCATCCCAGAAAAAAACTTGTCCCCTTCCCTTCTGCTTTTCTCCCTTTTTCTTTCATGGAGCCTGTTCTTGGGAAGTACATCCCTTAGGAAATGACGGGTTGACACCCGGTGGAGTCTGCTCCACCTCTCAGTCATCAAATTCAGATCAGCACTTTGACGGAAAGAAAAGCAAACCATCACTTATTGTACAGAGACAGCTGGGAATGCTGCAAGGTCCTTTTAAAACTCACCAATTTTACTCATGTTTAGTTCTTGCTGGGAAAAGCTCAGTACCAATAATGTAGGTGCTTATTTCATTCAGTCTTAGTGGGCCATTTTAAATGCCTTAACCAAGCTCAAAAGTGGTGCTGTTCTCTCTCCCTTGAAAATACAGTTAAAAAACATTACATTTGTTTGAGAGCTTTGCTGCTTGACTCTAGGTAAAAATAAGCAGTCTTGTATTACATTGTTATGCCACATAAGCACCTTGCAAAATTACCTTAGCCCCAACATAATTTTAATTATATTAGAATTAGTGCAAAGAATTTTATCTGAGATTCATGTAAATATTTTGTGCTCTCAATACTTTGATGTGCCTAGAAAGAGATTAATGTTTGCTTTGATAATTAGTCTGTTGCATGTGGCCAAAAATTCATTACAAACACAGTTAATTAAGTTGTCAACAAACCTTTGGTCTCTGGCTGGTGAGAATAATTCAATAATTTTGTTCAGCTTGACAGGGGATTTTCTTTTTATTGCAATCAACCTCAGCTGTCCTTGGGGGCCCATGGCACAGCAGCATTTTCTGGGAGGTCATGCAAAACTGGACAGGACACGATGCATGTGGTGCTGGCCTGAGGCTCTAACAGAAGGAAAGAAATGAAGTTCCACCTGAACACAAGCAAGAACTTTCTTACTGCACAGTGACCGAGCACTGGAAAAGGTTGCACAGAGAGTTTGTGGAGTCTCCCTCACTGGAGGTACTCCAGAACTGTCTGGACACAATTTTGTGCCTTGTGCCTCTCAGGTAGCTTTGCTTGAGCAGTGAGGTTGGACCAGGTGACCTACTGTGGTCCCTTCCAGTCCCACCTGCTCTGTGATTCTGCAGGGTGCCACTCCAGATGTGGCATCATGGCTCTGTGCCACACAGGATTGAGGTGAACATGGGCTCTAGTTCTGAACTTGGGGAAGCAAGGGACACTAATGCTTATCCCCCAAAAAGTTATCTGCTTCTGCTGAGGAAAGAGGAGCCCCAGTCCTACTGCTTGGAGCTCATAAAAGATGTTGTAGAGAGTCTGCCTTGTGTCTGGAGCTTGCCTACTGGCTGTTAGTATTGTGGGTCCAGAGAGGGGCCAAATGCCACCATGTGCTCTAGTAATACAGCTCATGCCACAAGAAATCAAGGTCTTTTTCCCAAACAGCCTTTCTCTGTTGCAGGAACTCTTCAGGGGGACTGTAGCCTGGCAGGATCTCTCTGTACGCCTGCAGCCTCCTGCCCCAGTGCTGTGACCATGCTACAGTGGGAGCACAGACCTCTCTGGTGCAAGGATCTCTTAGCACCATGCTCATACTTTGAGCTGCTGTGGCATCCCCCCTCCTTTTTGTCTGAGAGCTGTAGCTGCCACTGGACTTGGACTCAGGTAGGTGACAGAGCCCCAGGAGGAGTGTGGGTTTGGGGCATCACTCAAGGACCAAATATTGAGTACCTCCAAGTGACTCATTTCCATTTCAAAGAGACCATTTGTTTTATCTGGCAATTAGCTTGCATCCTCTGTAGAAAATGACTCCATAAATACCACCAAGCTCCCAGCCAATCTTCCCTTTTAAATATATTTTAAGTGCATGATTAATACACTTTCCCAGCCCCTGTCTGGGACTGTGCAGGGAGGTCAGGGAGCAGGTAAATGAAAGAAAATGGCTTCACTCGGCATTGACTGGGCTATTAATCACTGCCCATTTTCTATAAATCATGGCAGATGGCAGAAACAGGCAGGTACTCATGGGAAATGACACACTGTGCATGACGGGAATCGCGGATCGCAGCAGACACTGGCAAGAGAAGAGGTTGCTGCTCACTCTGCTGTCCCCAGCCGAGGGAGGCCATGGCACTACACCTGCAGCTCACCTCCAGGTGACAGCTCTCCTCTCTAAAAATGGATGTAAAAGTTTGCAGGAACCCTGGAAAATTCATGGCATCACAGCTGGGCTGGATGGGCCTGTCTGGGGATGGCTCCATTTCTCATTGGGCACAGGGGCAGCAGAGGGGAGGATTTGCTGCATGCATGTGGGTAGTGAGTGTTGAGGAGGATGGGTCCTGAGTATCAGCAACTTTTAACCACTGGGTCAGGGATACTTTTAATCAGAGCAACAATTAAATTTTTTGCTCCTGACACTGAATGCTCACGATTGCTTTGCCTCAAAGCAGATGCAGGTGGGAAATGTGAGGGAAGAACTTAGACTGATAAAGGGAAGAGGACAGATACATCCTAAAATGAACATGCATTTGGCATCAGCATTCCTCTAGGCACTTTCTGTGCTGTAGACTTGGAGGGATTTCCTTTTCATGCCTGGGAAATGCAGGCTCTTCCCTCCTGGAGTGGATGACCTCTTAATACTGCCTGGCAATGCTGTGGGAGTTGTGCCTCCCTGTATCTGTAGTGCATCAATGGGTGGTGGAAAGCAGCTACTTTTTTTAGGAGGACAGACAGTGCTGTACGTATAGTATTATATGGAGGCCGTATAAAAGATAAGAAAAATACAAATTATGGGCTCTCCTCTTGCACATTGCCAGTCCCAGTGAAAGCAGTTGAAATAATCCCCCGCTGCATTTGGTATTTTTTCTGCAGGGAATGACATTTTTCCTGTCATCTCTCTTTTCTACCAGAGAGGCAGAGGGATGTGGTTTTTCCTTCCTTTGATGCAAGGAGAGCTTATGTTGAGCTAATCAGTTTTGCTTTCCCATAACCTTGCATTCCCCTGCTTACCCCAGCCAGACCTGCAGCTGGACACCCTTGATGTTGCTTGGCAAGGAGAGCGGAGTCGCTGCCCACAGCACCTCCTGCACAGTTCTCACCTCCAGCCCTGGTACACAACAGCAACAGCTCCTCCAAAATAGTTGGAAGAGCAAATTAGGCTGGCTGCCAGGGACTCCCAGTTAAGCAGCTCCAGCTGGGAGAAAATGAAGTGGGGAAAACCAGGATCATCTTCTCCAGGCAGAGCCTGACCTGTCAGCAGGGAAAAGAATGGGCAAGGCTGCGGGGGATGGACATAGTAAGTGGATTTAAGACTTGTGAAGGACAGCTTCTGTCCATCCCTGTGAAGGTTAATATGGAGAATGGCTCCCTGAGGTGGGTAGTTGAGCATGCTGAGGTGAGTGTGAGCTGCTGGGGATGGGTGCCACAGAGACTTGCAGGGCGACAGCTACAGAAAGTGAGCAGCAAAGCAACCTTGGAAGCATGTGACCAGCAAAGGAAGAAACAGCCTCAAAGAAGCCAAAATGACCCTAAAGTCAGTGAGTAGGAGATGTGAAGCAGAAGACATGTAAGATCAGGAAAGGAAAGATTATCATGCCACAGCCAAGAAAGCTTCACATTATAAAGCGCAGGCGGGGTGATGCAGAGGATGGCATGGGGACTTGGGGACTTCAAACAGCAGCTGGGTGGCCTTAGTACTTGCTGAAGTCGTCTTCCCCAGCCCAGGAGCTGCTTGGGGATGTCGTGCGGCTCCTGCTGCTCCCACCAGCACAGCTGGATCAGGAGAGGAGGAGGGCTGGTCGCCTCCACAGGCAGCTGTGTGCAGATGTTTTCCACTGAGGGAAGAGCAGTGAAGGCATAGTTTGAAAGGAAAGGGAAAAATTGTAGCAGGAGCTGGAGAAAAACTACTGCTGAAGGAAACCTTGCTCTCAGGCTGTCTAAAGCAATTCAGGGTGAAACCCCATTTTTTTGGCATCGAGGTTTTTCCTTCCACTCCATGTTATTTAAACCGGATGTTTCTTACCCCAAACAAGCCGTGTTTGACTGTGCTGGACTCCTCAGCTGCTCCATATCCCCACTGCCCTGGCTGGGGCTGGGCTGGAAGATCTGTAAGGAGAACTGGGAGGAGGGCTGGGTCTCCCACCCCTTCCTGATCCCCTCCCCAGCTCCCTCCACAGCCCTCACGGGAGCCTAATATTTGTGCATGTGTGTTTTAACACGGCATATGGTCTTCATTACACACAGACTTCTCGCTTCCATAATTATACCATGATGGGAGTTCCTGTCAAAGCCATAAAGCAAATTCTCTTTCCCCCGCCGTGTCCCTCCACCCCCATGAGCCCTCCCCATAAAACTCGCAGGGGTCTCCAGTTTGCCAGGAGAACCCTCCCTCGCCGGTCGCATTAACCCTTTGCCTCCTCCCTTTGCTGCTGCCGGAGGAAAGCCAAGCTTTCCCCATGGGCGTACTAGAGAAGGGAAAGGTGTTATCCAGATTTTGGCCGCGTGAGAAAGAGGAGAGAGAGCCAGCAGTGCCTAAACCGTGCCGAGGAGGCGGGGAGGCAAGCAGCAGCCTAAGCCGGTGCCCTTGTTGCCTGCTCTCTCCCCGTCCTCGGAGCGTGCCAAACCCACCCACTGCCGAAATCCAAGCCAAGCCCCTCTGGGGCAGCGCGTGGCAGCTGTTCCACAGCACGCTGCAACACTACCCCACAGTTTAGGGCAGGAAATGAAGGCGGCTGCATCTGCAGGGGGAATTTAAGTGCACAGACTGCAATTACCTGCGCTGGAGTTTGGCCAGAGCCCCGCTCCTCCGAGCATCACCGCGGGGCCGGACGCCGGCGGCTGGTGCTCAGCTGCTGTGGGGTCAAGCGCGGCTCTGGAGGCTGCTGGGGTCCTCGTGGTTCATACCCGAAACTTGTCTGGGGTGGATGGAGGCAGGAAAACAGGGAGAATTTCTGCACAAGGGGAAAATCCAGCTTTATTTGCATGTGGATGTGGATATTGCATTAAGAGGCATTGAGATGATGCAAATTTAGGTGCCTATTTTCTTGGTGATTGACCGGGAAATAGGCTTGGACAGTCTGAAATTGCGCTAGAATTAGTGAGTAATGGAGGGGACAACTTCACCCAACAAGTCTTTCTGGCCCCCAAGCCAGGGTGCTGCTGAGAGTCAGGAAAGAAACAACTTCTGGGGCTGCTCTGGCCTTTGGGGCCACTGGGATATCCCCAGTGGGTATGGGCTGCAAAGGGCTTGCTCAGGATCACAACGGAGACCCCGCTCTGCTCTGTGCTCATCATGACAGGAAAAATTCCATTTCCCACTAGGTGGTAGAGAAGAGCTTGGCTGAAAATCCTCCAGCTTCCCACAGCTGAGCAAGAAGGAAGGGGGGTTATATAAAACCGAAGACCTCTGTTTTAGCCAAGACTCCAGCAGACCCAAATGTAGGAGGGGTGGCACTGTGGAGGGCTGGGGGAGAGGTGAGGGGTGGCCAGGGTGCTGAGCAGGGCACGGGTGCCACCCGGCCAACACTGGGTCCTGTTCATCACCAGCCACTGCCGTGCTAGGCACTGGTGGCACATTTTTTTGACATCTGTGGATATTTTATCAGGCTTTACCGATTGGTCTTGGGGAATATGGTTTGAAATGGGTTATATCTAATAAAAGAAATAGGCGAGCAGGGGAAGCATTCATGCTGATTTCATCTACCACATCCAGCATCACCCCAGCCCATCACAGAGCTGATGAGCTTTGCCCACAAGCCTGCACTGCCTACACAGCAGTGACAGTAGCTTTCGTGTTTTTCACTGATGTTAACTCCCTGTATCTCCTTGATTTTTCCCTCTCACAAATCTTCATTGACAGCAGTTTTATTCAGGTCCAGGAGTTATTCCAAGGAAGGACTCATGTCCAGCCTGGACAGAGGAACAAGAATGTTGGCAGGAGGAGCCCTGACACTTCAAGAAGGTGGTTTCCTATTAAGATCCCCAGTCCTTCCAGAGACAGCCCAGGGCTGGGATTCACAGCTGTCCCAGATGACTGCCTGAGCTCCTTTCCCACACCCTGAAAGATCAGAGGAATGGCTCAAAGAAGGCACACCTGAAGGCAGGATCAAAAACACCTGGCTCTTGCTAGACAGGTGTTTATTCACCTGACATGTGCTTAAATGTCTCTAAAGAGGTAATTCTGCAGCTTCACCCCAGTCTGCATTACCCTTATCCTTACAGAGACTTTTCTTGCTGTCTAACTTGAATTTCTTTTTTGCTGCACTTGATGCCCCTGACTTCTTTTGGAATACACCCTGGGCAGGAAAAGTGTTTTTCCTTTTCACTATAGTTTATTACCTATCTGAAACCTACTCCCACACCTGCACTCAGACACCAGTATTTCCTGATCTTACTTCTACCCCTTGCACACATCTTCTGTGTGCTCTTCCCCATTATCCAAATCTTCCTTGGGGTTCAGGCTCAGCAGATCCAGGAAAAGTGATAAAACAATCACAGATCAGTGCCCAGGACTCTTGACTCCTGCTAGACCAAAGACTGGCTTGAGTTTTCAGTGCCTGTTTGCTTTAGTTTGTGCTTTCCAGGCTCCTTTGTAGAAGCTGGACCCACAGTGAGAGGTTGAGGCAGGGAGTGAGGCACCAGCCTCAACATTCCATGCTCTTCCCTGACTCTGGAGTATCACATTTCACCTTAGGAATTTTTTGCACTATCTAAAATAATAGTTCAAAGGATGAAGGGTGACAGGTGCTGCAGACAGGGGGTGTGTCAGGATCCCATCACTCAAACGCCCTGCCTGGACTTATATTTGCACACCTCAGTAATTTAGGGGAGGATGGAAGTGCTGGCTATGTTTCTTTGAATTATCTGAAGTCTAGATGGATGAGCTGCATGTGATGGCATGAAAGCAGGGACTCTGTCTAGCTCTTCTGGGCAAACTGGACAAATGGAAGCTGTGCAGCTCAGCAGTTAGGGCTGCCCTCATCCTGGAGTGCTTGTGATCCCAGCACTGCACTGGGATGCAGAACACTGGCTCATAACATTTTTCTAAGCACACCAGTCTTGATTGGGATGGGGTACGACGAAAGGCCTGTCCCAGCTGAAAGCACCAGTAATGCCTTTCAGCCTGAAGGTACCTGCATTAACTTTGGAAGGTTTCTTCAGCCCTGAGGTGGTTGTTTTCTCGGCATGGGGATTCAGAGGCAACGTGTCCTGTGCTGAGTTGCCTAGGATAAATGCTTAAATAGAAATAGCTCACTTTTCTTCAGATAGGCCCATGATAATGGTAAACATTTCCTAATAGAGCCTGAGAAATGGTGGACTTCAATTTTAGGTGCATTTTTTTTTTGTCAGTCAAAGGAGGCCCAAACATAGAGTATTAACTTGCCTGGTGTGAAAGGTCCTGTTTCAGGAATATGCATCTCATGGGTCCAGAAGGAAAATAAACATGAGGCATGATGCTGCAGATTGAACTGGAGGGCATTCAGCTCCCAGCTGGCTCCACACTTCTGGAATAGTGGCTGCCTCATGTGAGAAGGAGAGGTCCTGGAAGGGTTACTGTCCTTTGCTAAAATACAAAACCACAGTCCCCATGTGCTGTGACCCTGGGCAGTGCATAGTGTGCCAAAACACACTGTTAGAGTGAGATTTCCTCCAGGACAGAGATACAAGCCTTCAGGTTTGAAGGATGATCAATGAAAGGAAGAAGGGTTGTGTACTTGAGGAGAGGAGTTATAGAACAAAGGGGTCTCTAACCCTAACCCTGCAGGAGGTTTGTGCCAGGAGGTGCCTGTCTGGGGGGCTCAGCTACCTGAAGCCACAAGGCAGAGGAGGGACACATTTGACACCTGGTGGCTGAGCCCTTTCAGACTATGTGGCTCCAGTCCTTGCATTTGAGTCAAGGAGTCTGGAGCCACCAGACTCTGTCCACAAGGAGAACTCTGAGTGGTTGGCAGTAAAGGCTCCTCGGGGAATTCAGTAGCTTTCTCTTCTTCCTGAGCACAGTTTTCACAATAGTTTCCAAACCTCCTGTTCCTGAGAGCATTCCTAGATGCCCACACACTGTGCAGTCCCCTCTGGAGCACAGAGAGACAGACATTTGTTCTGCTTTAATTTGAACCTTCAAACCTTGCTTGGACAGTAACAACATGGAATAAACAAACCTTGTGTTGAAATACACTCCTCCTCAGTGCTGCACTGACATAACTTGATTTTCCTATGGAGAATCTTGACGCACTTTGTTCTTTAATGCATTAATCTTCACAAGATCCCGGGGAAGCTGGGAAATTCTGCTGCTTTTCTCTCCCTCTTTTTTTTTTATGGATAGGGAACTGAGATCCTAAGTATCACACAATAAACTAAATGCTGTTGAAAGTGCTTTTTTTTTACCTTTTCAGAAAACCCAGAGGCCAACAGAGTGGGGTATGTGTGCTGTGGAGATGCATTGAACCAGAATTGACTGGAGTGAAAAGCTTGTGTTGACCTGAGGGGGTTTTTTCCTGCAAAGGAAGGTCTGAGGCTTCCACTGGATTTTGCTCACCTCCCAGCACAGAGCAAAGCCTGGTGTCCCCTGGAAATGGAAATCAGCAGGTGGGTGACTTTGTGTATTACCAGCTGCTTTGAGGTTCCTGCTGTGCAGCCTTGGAGCAGCCAGGCAGCCCTCCAAGCCCTGCCTGCTCTGACACAACAGGACTTCTTGTCTCCCTTGTAATGTTTTGGAGTAAGGAGCTTTCCAGACAGTTGTAGTGTCAAGTGTCCATGCTGGTGGGAAGGGGGTGAGAGGGGACCCTCTATCGCTGTGAGTGCTACCAGACCCCCCAAAAGGCTGGGAGCTTGGAAAGCATCCACACAGTCGATTGCTTCCCTGAACTATCTGTGCTTCTTGAGCCTCCAGCTCATGAATCTTGGAAGGAAAGAGCTTCTCAGGAGATTTGTGGTGCGTCCAGTCCCAGCTAGAAATACCACAAGAAAAGCCTCTCTTGGGGAGATCCCAGTTCTAAGCAGGAAATGCAGAGTGATGTGAGAGTGAGAAGAAATCCAGATGTGGCCACTATCTGCTTTATTTTACTCTGGGAAACCAGCTCTCTTTTGTGGGGTATAGTTTTGTCAAGCGTCATTCTCAAGCATATCTAGCCCTTGTGTTTGCCAGTTATAATTGAGTCAGACCCACATATCAAAGCTCTGTGTGTGCGTGCCTGTGTGTCTGCGTGCCTGTGTGTGGAGATGGTTTCCAACAGATCACTTTCTGTTGTTTTTCTGCTAACAGGCAGAGCAGAGCTACTCACTCCCACATACAGACAGAGCTCTGGCTCACACAGCTGCCTGGGGAGAAGCACTGGCTTTTCTCCTATTGGGCCAGCGTTGCATTTTTGAATTACTTTACCAAGAAGTGTTTAAGTATTTGAGTTTTTCAAAGTGAAGCAGTTTCTCCACCACTAAGCCTTTGTTTCCTTGCACAGTTCAGAAGGTTTCTTTGCATTGTTACCTTTTTTGCAGTCCCAGCCCAGCCTGGGAAACGTACAGCATAGTTCAATGCTGAGGAAAGTAACTCTTTCATTTTAAAAGGGACTACTTGGTGTGAGTGACAGCCACCCAGGGGTGGGAGATATTTGCTGGATTTTGGAGGTAAGCTCAGGCTCTGGAGGGGTATTTGCAGGGAAGGAAAACATCCTGGACTTGCCAGGTAAATGCAAGCCTGAAGACAAGTTTGGAAAGCATTTTATGACCTTGTATGATGTTGGTGCTTGCAGTGCTCTCCTTGGCTCTTGGTCTGTGGGGTCAATGTGACGTCCAAGCTCTTGTGGTACCGGGGAGGAGGAGAACATTATACACATATCCATGAGCAGCCAGCTCTTTATTAAACCTCAAAAAGATCATTAATCTCACCCAAATATTTGCTATTTCCAAAGTTTAGGTAGGGGGTAGATACCCTCTGGTGTTTGGCAGCCAACACGTATAATTAAAATTAATAACAAGAGCAACAAAGTGGAACTGCTGGTCATAACTCCCCTGCCCCTCACACACTTTTTTTGAGTGCATCCAGTTGGCCCCAAACTAGTACTATTCCCCAGCAGAAACTTTCCAGCATTTATTCATCACACACAGAGTTGACAAGTGCCTCCAATTCTCTAGTTACCAATGCACTAATGAACATCTGCTAGTCTTTCTTGCAAGTTCAAGGACTTGGGCAGGGAGTAGACTGGGGACTCAATTTCTCTGTGTGTCTGAATAAGGTTAAAAGTGGATTTTACATGAGGGCAAAGCCTTACTCTGGGGTTCCTAGTGCTTCTCTATTAATGGCTTCCAAAGTCCAAACCTTTTGGCTGACAGCTGCTTCAGAGAAATGGAGCTTTGAGGGAAGGAGCGAATATGTCTTGAACTATCAGAAAAAAACAAAAAATAGAGATAATTTTTAGCTTGTAAGTAGGTTAAACTATTCCAAGTAGTCTTTGCTCTTGCTGGTCACGGAGAGCTTGAAAACTTCTGGCATACATGCAAGATCTTGCTTTGCTACCGCTTGCTAGTGGGAATGTAAAAACTGCCCAACAATATATGCAGTCAAATCAACCATCAGGCCCCACAATGAGTATCTCTGAGGGACAGCTTATTACTTCTCCAAAACCTGTGGATATTTGCTCTGGAGAACCATCAAATAGCAAGATCTGTCCTGTTCAACAAAAACTGTTCTAGAGCTTCTGCACCGTCACTTTAGTCCTGTCACTGTTTTATTGCTGGATGTTACGTACAGGAAGGAAATTCAGCTTTGACTTAACCCCTTGCACTAGCAGCAGGTACAAATTGCGGTGGCATTTAACTCAGTCTTCTAGAAAGTAATTTGTTTGTGTTTAATGATTTCTGATTTCCTTACACCAGCCTTTTTACTCTCTCATTCTGTGCCTTGTCACCCATTACCATGCAGCGTGTTGTTTTCCAGTGTGCAACTGGGATGTGGAAATGGCTGGAAATAGGGAACCCAGCCCAAAGGAATGTGTGCTACCTGCTGGGTATTGCTCAGCCATGCAAGGAGGCTCTGAAAAATCAGAAAGGTACCTGAGAAGGTTGATGCATTTAGCCACTGGGGCATCTCTTCTAGGAGGTCACAGTCAGCACTTTTCCTGGAGACTGGAGCTGTCTGTAGGTGGCTGGTTGCAGGTGCCTGTGCAGGGCAGTGGTGTCGGTATGAACTGCTGTGCAGCACACAAATCATTTCTGATGAAAATTAAATACCCAAAAAAGAAATTCCACTACCAATGGAGTGAGCAAATCATGCACAAATGACTAATAAATAGCACCACAATCTCTCTTTAAGCTGTGATTTATCTGTCTGGAGACTTATTAAAGAAATGTTCCTGCTGTTTGCACAGTTTTTATGATGGCGCTGCTTTTTGACCCTCTCAAGTGTCAAAGCCTCTTTCCCTGGTCTGGCAGTCCCAGCAAAGGCCCCACACATCCCCTCCACTCTGCAATGCCTGTGAGCAAATTCGCCCACACCCTGATGCCCTGGCCCTGCTCTCTCCCAGCCTCACATGGGTGCTCTGTGCTGCAGTGGAGTGTCCTTCCTCTGCTCTGTGCCAGTGAAGAAGCTTTCCATGTTCCATCTCCTCCTGATCAAGCACAGGACTCAAGGGAATGGCAGAAAGGTGAGGGAGGTTTAGGTTGAATATCAGGGAAAGGTTCTTCACCCAGAGGGTGTTTGTGTGCTGGAACAGGCTCCCCAGGGAGGTTGCCACAGCACCAAGCCTGTCTGAGCTCGATAAGAATTTGGACAATGCTCTCAGGAACATGGTGGGATTCTTGGGATGTCCTGTGCAGGGCCAGGAGTTGGACTCAATGATCCTGATGTATGCCTTCTAACTCAGCATATTGTATGATTGTATGATTCTATGATTCTGTTTTCCAGGGTTGTAGCATCACTGCTGTGGGGAGCAGCTCATGCAAGACCTTCCTCCTTCTCCCAGGCAAAACTCATGCAAGTCTGTTTGGACCAGTAACTTTTGAAATGTGAGCGGGTCAGGCTGTTTTGGGCAAAGCTGTGGGAGCAGTAGCCTGGCTGCCCTCTTGTCTGTCAAGGGCTTTCTCTGCACTCTGCAGTGCACTAAGAAATACTGAGCTAAGGCCAGATAGAGGAAAATCTGAAACATATGACTTTAAAAATAAATGCTTTTTTCTATCTTTTAGCTAAAATGTGCATTTTGCATAGCTGACTCATGAGTTCCAGCACATTTGGGGTCAGCAATACTTTGAGGTGCCAGTGTCTTGCTGACATTATTGGATGATGGGGCAACAAACCTCTACATGTCTTTTTGATGTGTGGGACATGACAGAAGCAGCTAAAGCTGTTCTGACTCAGCCCTCAAGCATTTCTGACATCAAAGTGTAGACACAGGCAGTGCTGGATGGTCAGGAGTTTGTCTTGAATCTTTTCTCACTGCTGTCTGGGGAAAACAAATCTTTAGCTGCCGATGAGGTTGACTTTCACTCCGACAGTAGTTCACCCTGTAGAATATATAGGGTTATGTGACATGTAAAATTGAGGTATGATGTAATTTATAGGTTCCTGCCCTCTTTCTGAGATGCACATTCAATGCACATAACCCCCTTTTAACAATTAAAACAGTGGAGTATTTAGAAAATCTCAGTGCTCTGAACGGGAGATGAGAGGGAGAAAAAGGCACTTGAGGTATCAGCTTTCACTGCCCTTTGCAGTGCAGGACAGGGAATATTTGCACTCATGTATGTGTTGTCCCCGATCCATTGATCAGAATTGTCTCCAGCCTCGAGCCCCCTGAGTGGCACCAGCTGAATTATCAAGTCCAGCTACCCACTTTCCTCCTCTCTCCCCATGGCTGAAGGACCCTCCCAGGAATCTGCCATATAAGTTGGATTCCAAGGTGTTCCCAGGTCTGCACACAAAAGCCACGCTGCATGTGTGACCCTCCTCACATTTCTGACTGCAGGTACAATGCTAGGGACAGATCAAGCAGAAATTAATTTTATTTAATGAAAAAAAAATTCATGCAGGAGATGCTCTTCAGTAAAGTCAGCAGACTCTCTAGATAAACTCCATTTACTTTTTTAAAATATTGCTTCAAAATCATAACCCTCTCTGTTAGGACCTTCAGGAGTATCATCACCCTTCCAGCATCAGCTGGGTGGGACCCAAGGCTGTTGGAAACAAACATCATCTGGGCTGTGATCTGTGCTCTGGCTGCCCAGCTGTGGCCATCAGCTCCCAGTCCCAGTGGGGTCCTGCCCCGGGGCACAGCATACCCTGCCAAATACACAGCTGAGAAGGTTGGAAGTTTCCTGCTTAGTGTCTGCTGTCAGAAAATGCTGCTCTGCTAAAACTGAACCATCCCCATGGGAGTGTGTCAATTTGGACACACTTAAGTTTAGGGGGGAAAAAATCAGAATAACTCATTGCAATAAATTCAGAGCAGTCAGCAGTCCGCTGTCAGAACGGCACATTTCAAGTTTTTAGTCTCAAATGCCTCCTCTTTGACACCACTGTGCATTAATGTATACCACAGTACAAATTCTTACATGAAATAATGCAAAACAAATTATGAAACAGAATAATACTATACAAATCTGGACTGGGATAGAAACATGAAATACTTAAAATATGAACTATATGTTAAATATAAACAGAATGGGAAAGAAAAGATATAATCCAAAAATGCAAACGAATACTTCAGTTGACCTGAAAGGAAGTGTTTCCAGAATATTTTTTTGTAAGGGATTGTTGTTGAACCCAAATGTTGCCTTTTCTATTCAGTTTTTAGTCCTTTGTCAGAAATCCTAGCTGCAGGAAAATCCAGGACTGTAGATGCATGAATGTTTTTATAAACATACACAGCTATAACTGTATGCTTTTATTCTATTTGTCTCTTTCCTTCTTTTTCCTACAGCATCTGTTCCATTGTGAAAACTGAAGCTGTTTTTACTTTCTATGATGGAGTTAATTACAAAGCAATTAATTGACCCAGTTATTCATGAGAGGTTTTGGTCATCCCTTGGATGACAGGACTACAAGTTCCTTTTATTTTTCTTTCATGTCACAGCCAGGGAAATCACAGAAAATCTAGTGGTAGCATCCATTTGCCCAGGAAGGTGGGCAAGGTTGACCTCTTTCCATTTCTTTGCTTTGAGGGGACTTTGGTGATCCAGAGTCAATATGTTGGTCCCTGTGGATGCTGGTGAATCTGACCTGCACTGCAGGCACTAAATTCAGCACTGGCATCCCTGCATGTGGGCGCTCAGGCAGCGTGTGTGTGGAGGAGGGGTGTGCAGCTGCTGAGGTTTTGAAACTTTTTTTGCAAGGCTTAAGAGACACAGGTTGCTGCTTTTTTGGCCTAGGAGGAGGAAACATTACTTTACTGTAAACAAATGTTAAGTAAGGATGGCCAAACCCTGCATCCAGCAGTGACTCTCCTGCATTGCCACAGGTCAAGGGCAGGGTGTCGATTTGAAGGTGGATGTTTCCTAATGTGCAGTCGTTGGTAACCTAAAGCAGGTTTATGACAGAGCCAAGATCGGGCATTAATGCAATAGACTGGTAATTCAATCACTTTATAGAAGTTGATCTGTCCTTTTTATTACAATTATTGTCAGCCCGGGTGTTTCGTTCCATCACTGAAAATAAACATCATTTATCATACTTGTAAAGATTAGCCCCTGACAGCTCCAGCTCTGCTTTGCATAAATGTGTATTAATGTCTGCTCTGTCTGAAGTGGAGAGAGAAGTCTATATTTCACAAGAATGATTAGACAGTGTCACCACTGCTTTAAGTAATGTCTTATCATGACGGATAATCAAACTGTGAAAAAAACAACAAAAAAAAAAAGGCAATTTGTTGCATATGTATTTTTTTTTTGCTTTATTGGGCTGAGAAATAGCAATATTTTTGCTACTGCATTTTTGTGGTATGTAATATCCAGGCTCTGGGTTGGTGATACTTCTCTGGGTTTCAGGGGGCACATGATGTTTCAGCTCATCAGCAGAGCTTGGACCTTCCCCTCTCTGCAAGGCTGCCTTGAGTCTTCCTGTTTGAAGACCCAGGAGTCTACAACTTTGCCAGGCTTTCAACAGTCTACACCTTGGGCTGAGTTAAATTTGGAAAGTTTCAAGCTAAAATGATGATGACATTGGTTAGAGTGAGATTAAGGGAAAATATGATGCCCAGGCTAAGGTGTTCTTGCAGACATTTTCCAGAGAAGCTCTAGGGCTCTGGGGCCTCCAAGCAAGAACTCAACAGCTGGCATGCACCTGCCCTCAGGTCAGGGCTGCACTTTGCTGCTCCCATCAATATGTACCCATATTAATTGCAGGGAAAAAAAGAACTGTTTGTCAGTGTGTACCTCAGAGATGTTAGAGCTCAACAGCCAAACTCTGTGTGTTTGAGGTCTCAGCTAGCAAGAGGGAAGGAAGCCTGCTCCAGTGACTGTGTCTCCTGGCAGTCACCATGGAAGTTGTCTCTCTGGCATCCAGAATGAAAACCAGCTCAAGACATGAGCTGAAGTCTCACTCTTTGCCAGTTAGGCCAGGGCAATGCCAAGAATGTTCCCTTGCAGCCTGAACGATTCATTCTCTGAGAGGGAAATGCACATGGCACCAATGTCCATCACGCACTGACTGTAAGTCAGCTCTCTGCTGCAGTGCACAAAAACAGCTCTGCAACTTTTGTGGAGAACATCACAGCTGAGGCAAAGTCCTTATCATCAGTATTAGGGTTGGAACTGGGCTTATTTAATCAGTTTTAGAAACTGAAGAAGTGAAACCAAACCCAACCCTATGTGTGTTTCCAGGAGCAATTGTTGTTTTACTGAAGTTTGAGTAGTGCACTGAAAAGCCTACGATTTCTGGGAATTACATATGGGTTGTGTGAAAGCCCCAGGCTGTGGAGTAAGGGTGTTTTTGTCAGAGTATCTGCTTTCATTCTTGCTGGTTTTAAAAAGAAATGTCCAAAGTTTGTGCCTTCATGGGGGTAAAAAAAAAAGCACACAACAACTTGGAGGCATGTACCTTCAAAAGAAAAATGTCAAATAAAACCTTTTATTTATAATCTTATAATTTCTAAGCCAGCCACCTTATTTTGGAAGGCTTGTGTTTGAGATCAGTGTTAATTGAAGATGACACCTTAAAATTAGCCCACTGCGGAGGTATCTCATTGAATTAGATCCTAAAGGAGCAGTAATACATTAAGTACCACATATGAAAATAAATAAACCTCTTCCCTGCATAACTAATAGCTACTCCTGCTATTAAAGCTGAAGTATTTAAAGCACTGAAACTATATGGAGTGCTTATACTGCTATTTTTTTTCTTTTTTAAAAAAAATTATTTTTAATGACAGCCCCAGTTATTCTCTTTCAGACTTCAGTTACCTCCAGTTTTACCTCCTTTGCTCTGATTTGGTGCTGGTAGTGATACAAAAAACCACTCTGGCACAGCTTTCCCTTTGCTAAAGAACCAGAAACTGAAACTTCACTCTGGAATGAAACAGGAAAAAAAAAAAAAGTAGTGCAAGTGAAGGAGCTAGTTGATGGTGGTGGAGGGAAGGAGAGGGTGAGGATGGCACTGGGACCATTAGCGATCGAGGAAATGCTGATTTTAGCCAGTGGTATTAGCAACTGGCACTTTTTAAAGTGCTAAAAGCTTTGGACACAGATTACCATGCGCATATTTCAATTTCCTTTAAATCCAGGGAGATTTCCTCTTAAAGCACACTCTCTCTCTCTGACTCTCCTTTTATTTTTTATTCAGCTAGATTGTGCTTGATGGGGACTGTTAACTGAATGCAGCATATTATATATTACTTCAATAAATCACCGACAGCCAAAGCATTCAATATCATGCAGAGCAGTAATCAGGGGAAGTCTTAATCACACTTTAAATGGTTTGGATTTATGCTCTGCTTTCCATGGGCTACTGCCACTGCTGGAAAGGCACAGAGGCACGGCTCCGTGGTGCCCCCCAGGACCTGGTCCAGCCGGTGCCAGGGGCTGGGAGCACAGCCAGGATGCAGGGTGTGTGCCAGGGGTGCAGTGCTCGGACCAGCGAGGATGAGCAGCCTCCAGGGCTATTCCTGGAGCTGTTTGTACCTATGCTATGGTCTCTTTAGATTGCCTGGGCATTTTGGTGTGAAAAGACTCTGACAATGTAAACAGCTGCTCTTATTGCACCAAGGTTGTACACGTGTGGCAAATCCTGGCTTTGTTTGGACTGAAAAAATATATTTTAACATAGAATTTATTTTAAAATAAATAATCAGATAAGAGCAAAACCAGCTGCTGTAATCCTTTGCCTTTTACATTATGTCCAGGAGATTAGAAACGCCTCCTGGATTTTTGTCAGGGAGTGGGAGAAGTAAAGAGGAAGGATTGCCTTAAAAAAACTAAACAAGCCACAAAACCCCTGAAATGTAATTTTTAATTTGTGACTGGTGACCCACTGGGGCTTTCCATGCAAATAAAATTTTCCAGCCAGGGGCTGTGGGCGCCAGGTCCTCGTGGGTCTCACGGAGGCGAGTGCCAAATGTCAGCCCAGCCGCCGGCAGAGGATGAGAGCCTTCCTTCGCTGCCCCGACCTTCACACGCCCGACCTTCACCTTCACCCTCACAACCATACACAGATGTGCAGTGACGTCACCTGGCCTGGCCAAAGGGAGAAATCACAGCAGAAAACAATAGCCCCTTTTGGGGGGGAAGTCAATCATTTTGGTTAACCCCATGGCCTGGAGCACGCACGGCACAGACGTGAGCGCGGTCACCGAGTGTTGGCCCTCGCTGGGGATGGGGACATGGCACTGCCGGGGGAAGGTCAACAGGCTTGTTAAACACATCTGGCTGGGAGAGCCCTGGGCACTCTGTGAGCTGCTTTCCCAGCTCAGAAATACTTTGCGGGCCCCCTCAGCTGGAGAGAGCCCATCTCCCTTCCACCCCGGCGTTAAAAAAGCAGCCACTCTGCCTCCACCATCAATTACTGTGCTAGCAGTGGAAATAGGAACGAGACCCAAGCGGAGCGGAGACGCAGCAGCTGAGATGGTTAAACAATAGTCCTGCACACAGGAAACTCTCCCATAATGGTGGATTTAAGTTCCAAGGAGCTTTGGTATCTGACCGTTGGGTTCATCCCCTCCACCCCCTGTTTTGTTTTTCATTCAATCCCATGTTGTTCGTGTCTCTTAATAGGGCATCCTTCATTATCATTATCCCTAATAGTGGTTTATTGTATTAGTTACAGTTAATTTAAATGTTACCGAAGCATTGAAAACAGATTGCAGATGTTTTGAAACAGATGTTATTTTAATGTTAAAACAAAATCATGAATATTTATGGGTCATTATTGCCTGGGTTGAATTAAGCTCTTTAAATAGTAATGTATGGGCTTAATGTCTTTTGAAGGAAATGCTCCAAAAAAGGTGAATGGAAAAACACTGTCATATAAAGATGTATAAATCATTTCTTCTGGCAACACTGTATTTTTCCTCTATGAACAGTCAGAATTAATTACTGGTATATTACTAAACCAGGTACTGTTCTTGTTCTCCAGCTGAAGTTAACATAAGAAAATTTTTTGAGCTCAGAAACACCTACAGAGCTCTCTGTTTCATATTGAAGGGGCCCACCTGCTCCCTGGAAGCAGACCTAAAGTTGCAGGAATATTTTGAGGTGGAGTCATTGGTTTTAAAGGAAAATAAGGTGAAGATGACGCAAGCACACAACTCACTTGGTGTCAGTCTTTCCTACAGAAACACAAAGAGGGTTTGTTAATGCCACATGCAGGCTGTCTCTGCTTGAGTCATATTTCTTTCTTTATGGAGATGGAGTTAGTCTTTAAGGCAGCAGCTCAAAATGGCCTTTCATTCATTACAAAGTTATTTAGTTACGGGTAGGTAACTCTGAATGACATTTCTACATCTTGCACTTTATTAGTTGATCCTAGCTGCTAAATGACATGGAGAGATCAGCATATTGTGGCAGGGGAGTTCAGTTGTTTTGGCCAGTCTTAGACGGGGTCTAACCAGCTGTAGTTGAAAATTTGCCTTTGAGATGATGAACTCAAGGGATATTGATAATGATTAGTTCAAGAGGAAGAGGGTTGAGATAATACAGTGGAAATTTAAAAATAAGAAGCCTGTAAACACAGGCATGATTTCCTCCTCCACAGACAAGCAACACTTCCACTGCCTTAGGATGAGTCATGCCCTATTTAGAAGAGGAACAGCCCAAGCATTCGTTTGTCAGCACTGAGTCTGGTTGATGCTGGGATGGGAATGATGTAGGCAAGGGGACATGCAGCCACAACACATCTTTGCTTGTGTCCTCTGGAACTATGTGCTCTAATTTGCAGCATTGAGTCTTTGTGGGTTTTTTTAATTATTTTTTTTTTTCCTTTTCACTCACCAAATTTTTACTTTGGAGGAAAGCCTGAGTTCTCCTGAAGCTGGCAGAACTCCTTATCTCCAGTCACAAACCCCCCGAGCAGATGGGCACAGGTTTTGGCTAACCAGAGTGGCAGTTGTTGAGCATTAAGGTCTGTAATCTCATCCAGGAGCATTTGAGCTTTCCCCATCTCCCTTGGCTGAGGGGAGTGAGAATCTCCCTGCTCAGGCTGATGTCCAGCACAAGAATCTCACTGCTGCCACAGTTTGGCCCTGGTTTGCCCCAGGGCCTCAGGAGCTTCATGGCCAGGAAAGGAAGCAGGAATGTACCAGCCTTTCAGCTGCCAGTGTGATGTAGGTATAGGGGTCACAGGAGAAGTGCTGAAGAGCTGCACGTTGCATCTTACTACTGACCTGGGCAGAGGCAAAGGACAGATGTGACTGGAAACATCAGACTTTGTTTTGCTTTCTAGAAGTTGGTCAGGCAAGTTTTCTATTGTGGTCTAATCTCTTGATTTAAAAGCCATACTGAGAAATCACATACATCCAATTGAAGAGGTGTTCCTTCAATGGCTTGGACTTGCAGTTTCACTGCTTTCATGTCCTGAGTAAAATCTGGTACAGTACATTATATTCAGTAGACTGCCAGAAAGGGAGTTCATTTAGTTTGATGACAGATTAATACTGATTCACAAATTAATTTTGTCTCTTTGTATATCAAGGGTGTCCGCAACTTATTTAATTTGTAATAAATATAATTATAGAAATGAATGAGCTATCAAGATTTTTAAAGTATGATCCATCAATGTTGGCATGACTTGTAATCCTGGTCATTATAAATAAAATGGGTCTTTTGCAATATGGAATGCAATTTTCCCTGTAGTTTGTCTCATTATTTTCTGACATGTGGGTTAATATTAAATTACAATGCCTTAATTTTCAAATCAGGGCTCAATTTGTAAATAAGAGGTTAATAAATAACCTTTCCAGCTGGAGGCCTTATTGTGACTTCATTAAAATAAACTTTTAAATGAGATGAAGCCTTGATGGTACCCACAATGTCTCATCCAGTACATTGCAAAACAAAGAAAATAATCTCCTATGGCTGCCAAAAAAACCTACCCAAAGTCATCGTGCCTCCAATACATTCCAGTGCTCTTTTAAATGGCCCATATAACTGGGTTCCATATGACCCTGGCTTGCTCCATCTCCTGCTTCCTGACACATGGAGCACCTGCCCAGCTGTCCTTCTCAGGGTGTGACCTTGAGCAGGCTGCAGGTGTCACATGTTGTGCAGGTGTCACATCTTAGTGGTCCTTCAGTGGATGCACTTGTCATTTCTGTCATTTAACCTCAAACCTACTCCTGCTTCTTTGTCTGCTTTCTGCTGCATTTCATGTGAGGTTTAGATAGGATAATAGGAAAAATTTATTCACTGAAAGGGTTGTGAAGCATTGGAATAGGCTTCCCAGGGGAGTGGTGGAATCACCATTCATGAAAGTGTTCAAAGAAGTGTTGATATGATGCTTTGGGACACAGTTAGGTGGCGAATTTGGCCGTATTAGTTTTATGGTTGGACTTTATGATGTTTGAGGTCTTCCAACCTAAATGATTTTTTGATTCTCTAATGCTCATGGTCATGTCTCTCATTACAACTTCCAGTGAAAAAGAAGACTTTTTCTCAACAGGTGCCACGTTCTTCACAGGAATTTCATGTTCTGAGCTGGATTTCTGCACTTGCAGAGATGGAAGGAAAGCTCTGACTTTTCCATTGAAGGCACACACCTGTGACTGGCAATGTTTGGGCCCTGGATCTAAACTAAGCTGGTTTGTTCTTTTCCCATTGTCGATTTCCAGCTTGCACAAAGGCTATTTTCCTTATAAAGGGGGAGTTTCCCCTGAGAGAAAAGTAATGCATGCAAATTTATAAATAAAAACCCCAAACACCCAACCCCAAAACAAGAACTCTAAGATATGGTAAGAAAACTCAAAAAATCAGCCCACTCCTAAACGAAGCAGCAAGTTACTCTGTGAGACAGAGGCTGAGCTAGTTTTGCCCATGAGTGCTGTTGCTCTGTGCTTTAACTGTGAGAAATGGTAGGCTCAGAATGTGTTGTCTTAAGAAAAAACAAATGATCAAAAGACCCCAGGTCATTTGAGGATTTTTTTCCCTAATTTGAGTAGTTTCCTTTTACTCTAATAGAGAACACTGATGCATGCACACAAGACCTAGTTTACAATTGCAATCCCCTGATGGATCTCCTGCTATTTTTATTCAAAAAAAGTCTTTTTTTTCAGTAGTACTAAAGGTACATACTGAAGTACTGAAATATCTTAAAATAATAAACCTTGTCCTCTCTATCACTGGAGTTTATTCTGAGGGGAGAAAATACCCTTTTTTGTTCATCAGTTGTGCTCACAAAAATGCCATTTCTAAGCCCTGTTGAATCTGCTGGAACATCTGTGGGCCAGTGCTTTGCCTGAAGGTCTTTGTCAGCACTTAAGGGCTGGGAAAGAGGTTTTACCTCTGCTATTTTGTGTGTTGTCTGGAATAACTTTGAACACCACTAAAAATGTGTTTTTTCCTGTTAAAAGGACGGATTATGCTAATCTAAAAGGCTCTCAGCCCCTTATATATTTGACACCTTTTTCTTTTGTGACATCTGCTCAATCCCAACTTCCTGCAAGTGAAACAACTCTGTATAAAGATCAGGAGTGGAAAACAACTCCATATGAGCTCCTTAGAGACTTAATTTTTTTTGGTACTGATTCACCTGTGATGAAACCAGCCCATGTCTCTGCATAATAAATCTTTTTTTTAAAAAAAACCCCAACACATAAATGACAGTTAAAACATTGTTGAAGAAATGTGCAGATAATAGTTCAGTTGAAAATCTTTTTGATGTCACTTCTACTTGAGAAGTCATGTCTCAGCACCATGCTCTTGTAGGTTTAGATTTGGAAGGATTTTAGGATAAAGTTGTTGATGTATTATTAGTATGTGTTAAATTTTGGGAAAGCATTTGAATGTGTTCAGGTTTTAAATTTCCCTCATAATTTGGACAAATACGGACCATTTTTTGGAAGTGTTCAATGACCACAAAGCTGGCTCTCATCTCTAAGAAAAGGTACCCAAACACATTGCTGTCATTGGTGCTTTCAACACATAGACCACTGCTGATTTGTTCAAAATGCTCCCACTTATTTCCAGTTAATGATGGAAATGCTGGGATCTATTTTCTTTTTTCCAATTAAATAGAAACCCTCACCTGGCTCAGCCCCAGTTTCTATTCCCTGAAAACATTTTTCAGACTCTCTGACAAATCTCCTGACATTGCTAAGACAAGCGATCATTTCCTGAGAGTTCCTCAAGCAAGGTGAGACCCGTTTGGTTCTTGGATAGCTGCTAACAAAGGAAATTCACTGGCCTGCAGGATGTGATTACGATCACCACGTGGAGCACCCTCTGCAGCTGGTGCTGGTGGTACAGGGTGTTCAGCCTTTTGGACTGCAGAGCAAAACCCATTTTCTCACCCCTCCTTAAGATCTCCCAGATACGGTTACGCCGCCCTCTCTCAGAGTGCCTGGAGTGATGTTTAATCCTCTGTGCATTTCATTGAATTTCACTTATCGTCATTATTGATGAGTGACACAGAGGTTAAATGATTCGCATCAAGACATTTTGCTCAAAAAAAAAAAAAAAAAAAAAAATCAGTTTTGAGTCAATGGAGACACTTTGCTCAGATGCCAATCAGATGGGTAAGTGCAGCTGGCAGGTGCCTTCTCAGAGGGCTGCTTTGCCAGTGGGGAAAGGGGCCCAGTGAAGCCACCTGGAGATTACCAGGCTCGTGCTATACAGTAACAGTGGCAGAAAGGGAGCAGCACGTTTGTTTCTTGCAGCTTGGCTGAGCTGCAGAGCCTGGGAGTGCCTTTGCTCTGAGCTCCACAGCCAAGGGCAGGATGCTGGTGCTGCCAAAGGGTGGGGCAGGCCACCTACAGACTCCAGGCCTGGGGCTGGAGCACCTTTCCAAGCTTGCTGCAAATCCATCCCAGCTGCGTTCCTCGGTGCTGTCACTGCCACGGTTATTTCCATTGCAGCAGGTGACTGAAGCTCTCTGCTCACAGCACCTTTTCAGGGGATGGCTGCTTGCACAACTGGTCAACCGAGTAGTCAGCAAAATAGGGAAGTGCTAAAAATGGTGCTCTTGTTCCAGAAGTCCTTCATGTGGAGCTCTATGGATCTAAATTCTTCAAAAATAGATCTCTCTTACACCCTTCTAAGCATCACTTTTGTTTTTCTCATGGCCAGTTACACCTCATGGCCCATGTAATTTTCCAAGTGGAAGAGACACTGGGAGACACAAAGCCATGAAGAAAATTAGCCCTGCTTTGTCCAGTGTTTTTCTTCTTTCCCTGCTGCTCTCCTCATTTCATTTGATCTATTTAAGCCACTACCACCACACTGTAACACAAACCTTGGTGCTTTGGCCAACATCCAGCTGTGAAATGTGTGCTCTTCTTCTGCATGATTCACTCTGCAGGTGTCACGAAAGCTGTTCCTTGTGGTCCTGAGTCAAAAAATGCAACTGTCAAAGCCTGGCAAAGCCTGGCAAAGGCAATGTTTGTATGGGCAGAGCACTCTGGGGTCCTTCCCAAAGAGGCACAGAAAAGGGATTAGTGACAGGGGAGAGAGGGGACATTGGTGAACATTGTCTTCATCTGTACTCTTCCTGTACAGCGACTGGAGAAGGAGAGAGTCCTTTAGAAGACATTTAAAGCATCAGACCAAGCTTCCGCTTCAAAGTGCTTCCTTAAACATCCTTTATCTATGAAGACTATCCTGGGCTGTACGTAGTAAGAGTAAAGGCTGGACAGAGGAATGTAGATCATAGATTTATGTAGTCCCATTCTCTCTTTTTGGGGGAAAAGCTAAATTTTGTTTTTTGGTGTGTTGCTACACCTTGCGCTGCCTGCTGATACGACCCTACATATGATGGTAAAGTGGGATGGTAAAACAGCCTCTGACAGACAAAGTTATCAGCCACAGAGTTTGCATTCTTGGTAAGCCATCGATACTTGGAGAGATGTTTCCAGCAAGTGCACTGTATTTGTGTGCAGCAGCTTTTCCAAAGGTGACAGCAGGCATGCCACCATGCCCCCAACATATCTGCCTGACAGGTCAGTGTGGGGAAAACGGAAATAGGAAGACCCACGATATGAATCAGGTCTGGTGCAGTTGGAGGAAGCTACAGCAGTCACAAACACTCAGCATATGTGAAAACATTGCTTTGTTATTTTCTTTTTTTTTTTTTTTTTTTTTACACCAAACATATTTAATATGGCCATTTCAAGTTTTACATGAAGCATAAATCAAAGAGAAATAAGTGTACTGGGCACAACACGGGTTGTTTTGTAGCTTCTAAATTTCTTAAGTGTTAGGTCATTTTACTTACAAGTTAAATGGCTGTCTGCAAGAGGCCTTGGTTGGTCATAAATTGTCCTTCCAGTAATATAAAACACACCATTTGTTTACCACACGTATGCGCTTCCAAGTAGATCCAACAGCTCGTAAAGAACAAGAGCCCCTATGTCATCCCTACAGAGACCACTGCAATAAAGAGCTGTTGGAATGACTCTGTACTCAGTAAGTGCAATCAGATCCAGCAACAGTAGCTTTTATGGGCTTTTTTCTCCCCTCCAGGAAAACCTGAGATATTAGTGCAATATTAAAGAGCTGCGATGGTTTTACCCAGAGTGGGATCTTACTCTTCTTATGCTCCCACTGGTTTTGGGAGTGGAGTGAGGTTAACATTCACCAAAGAAGGTCAGAATCAGACCTGTTAGGGTGGTTTGTTTTCATAAGGGATATGATTGATTAAAAAGAAGGTTAATTGAATATTATGCAGCTGCCACAGTAGTATAAACTCCAAGCTCTGGCTTATAAACAACATTTGTTGTAGAAAGGTTATTACCTGCTTACAATTGGAGCAGTGAGCCTTTCGTTCCTTGTTTATTCCAGGATGGTAAAGCAGTAAAAATGCACATGCTGGTACATGACCTCAGGTAGGCTCCTAGGAAATCTTAGCCCAGTTTAAGTAATAAATATGTTCTCACACCGGCAGAGGTGTGCCCTGATTGAACTCTAAAGAGAAACACCAGCTAAAAGCAGCATTTGATCTAGATTAGAAACCTACTTAGTGTTTGAAGTAGAAAAGCAGTAGGAGCTGATCTGAGTCTCCAAAGCCTTTTGTCAATAGAAAAGATCTGAACAATTTCCTTTTAATAATATTACTGAATTTTTCTTGTGGTCTCCATAGTTCTTGGACAGTACAGAGGGACAGTACAGAAGGGTGTGATATTTATCCAATGGACTTACAGGCCAACAGGATCATTAGCACATTCACTAACTCAACCTCTGATCATGCTGAGGGTGACCAGATTGGTGGAAGAGATCCATAGGTGTACAGGATTCATCCCCCCTCACTGGGGAAGGCATCTAAGCTGGCTACTTGGCTGGTTACTTTGTAATCAGTTAGGAGAGTGACACGTCTTTCAGAGGAAAAGTCAACCCCATTCCATGCATCTAAAACAGGAAAGATAAATTTCACAAGAGGGATGTGCCTATCTCTTGCCATGGACTTTGAAGGAACCTGGAGGATTCATCCCATATATAGAAATCCAGAAGACTGGGTGAGGGTTTCTCCCTGATTCTGCCAATCAGCTCAGGAGGGATCCCACAGAGAGGAAAAAGAGTGCATCCCCTTCAGCTGCTTCTGTATGAAACTGCTGGGTCACTTGCACCAAGTGTAATTCACTGATTCACTGGCCAACTGCTTTGCTCAGCAGCTTTCATTACAAACTCATTGCTGTGCCCATGAGGATCGCCTGTGAACAGCCTCCTCACCCTCCCTTAAGGCTCTAGCCCTGTGCTCACCAACCCACCTCTACGAAAACAAGCTGAAAATCAGTCTCTGGAGAAATTGAGCTAACTCTTGCTACAGGCAAATTAAATCTTTCTCATCAATGAGCTGGATGAGACTCTAACTAGATCACAACTGATGTATCTATCAGTTGCTCACCCAATAATTGCTTCCCATCACATACATAATGCACAGATTAATTTCTCCTTTCTCCAAACCCAATATTCAATTTACCACTGTCATGGCCCATCATAGCTCTGCTAATCTTTCCTATTTCTGTCCCTTTTCGGACAACAACCAAGTCAGTCAACAAGCCATTTTTATCAAAATTCTTCTGGTTGATAAATTTTTCCAGCCCTTGCTCTGAGCCCCTCTCCCGTATGATCCCTGCTGCACTGACATTGTCCTTCAAATCACCTCTGCCAAGAGGCAGTGAAAGACACCTGGGCAGCAGGACTGTGCTTGCAGCACACACTGACCTTGCTGCCTCTCTCTCTGCCACCTCCAACTCCTTGTTAAGTGAAAGCTCTTCAAGGCAAGACCATTCCACATCTGTGCTGTATCACACACCTGCCCTACCAGCTCCCCACAAGCTGCTCCTAAGCACCACCAGAATCCAACTGATTGTGCTGGTGTGGTAATGACAGACCAAGACCAAACACTGTTTGCCAATAAAAAGAAATAACATCAGACACAATAAATTATGAAAAAAATTACTTTTTAATGTACAAAAGGTTTATATACAGGTTCAGCATGTTACCTCCATTCTTATGATGTAGAAAACAGCTAAAAATGTTCTTAAGATATAAATTTGACAGAACAATTCACCTACAGTACTTTAGTAATGATGTCTTCTATACATAATATATACAGTGCTGGCAAGATTATTATAATACTTTTTCAGTAAATGAAGGAAGACCACCACTGGAAAGTCCAAAAAATCTCAAGTCATTGGAGATTTGGTTTTGCTTCTGTATTTGAACTTTAGCTAATGAGATATCTGTGAGGAGGGACTCAGGAGCCATCGTTGCCCTCTGCAGCTGTTAAAAAAGTCAGATTAGCAATCAAAGGACACACGAAAGCTTGATCCATCTCAACACAAGGGATGCCCAGTTGTACTCCAAGCGTCCAGGACAACATACAATGTCCTAAAACATGTACTGCCCTCTTTTCATGAATGCAAAGGCAAGATCAGTAACTGCAGGAGAATATATACAGCAGACTATAAAACAATCCCTTTAAACACAACTTTCACAGAAGACACAAACAGCCAGGAACTTTGCTTTGCTCCCCTGTCCTCATGCACCCTGGACATCAGCAGGAGTCACTGAGGGGTGAAGGGCAGGGCTGCGAGCACCCTGTGTGCACCCTCTGCATTTGGGATGAAGATGGATGAGACTGCAGGATGCTGAGCAGCACCTCCCTGCACCAGCCATGCCCAGGGCTACCTGGCAGCAAAGCTGTCCTGATCCACCACTGCCAAGCACAGCTCCTGCCTATCTGATATCACAGAGTTTGCCTGGAGGTAGCATGTGGCATTTTCATGTCAGCCCATGGTCATACTGGGAAGAGTGATCCTGACATGGGTTTGTCAGGAAAGGAAAAAGGAAAGGAAAACAAAGACACCAGAAAACACTTTTATAGAGCTGTCCTGGTCCTGTGCAGGGGACAGAGTCAGGTGCAAATGAGAACATCACACTGATATGACAGGGAGATGGGAAGCAAAGAGTGAAGCTCTACAGATGCTCACTCAGTCCAGCTGTAAGAACCTGCAGGGGATGTCACACTTGTTCCCTGCCCTTCAACATATGGGGTACAAAATATTTGAGGCTATGAGAGCAGGGTGGGAGGAGCTGTCCTTGTCCAACGCAGTGTGAAATTAAGCAAGGCCTCCTCCAAAGTACATGCACCCTGCTGCTTCTACCCTTTGTCTAATGACAGCAAAAATAAATAATGCAACGAAGATCAACTTACTGGCATGTGGGACTGTCCTGGAAACAGCTGATCACTATTATGAGCAGTTATATTCTGGTGGAGAATTTGAATTCAGGAGGCCCTGCTCCTCCCATCTCTTCCCCAATGATGGTTCCACAGATTCTCACTGACCAAGCTACTATTCTTACTACAATACCTGTTTTGAGACTATACACATGTTCAGTGCTGCAGGTGCAGTCTGCTAATGCAGGTGCTGCAGGCTGCAGGTGCAGTCTGCTAGTCAAATGAACAACTCAGGTTGACCGTAGTATATTTTTTGGATACAGTAGGTTTTTTCATGCTGTGGGACAAGTTATGCTAGCACTGGGTGCATGCCAACAAGCCGGCTTGTGGGGCAGGGTGCTTTGGCTCATGCTTGGCCCCACATCAGTGCAGCTAGCTGCCTGTTGTGTGCATGGAGCCCAGGCAGAAACCTGCATTGAGCACATCACACAGATGAACCCTGGCAGATTAACCTGTTCCCCCAATAATGCCACAGTGCACACTGGGCTGGAACGATTGTAAAACTCTCTCCATCACCATCACTTGTTTATTTGAGCACCTCAGCATGGAAAACCCACCGGAGAGTGAAGCTGCTGCAAAGCTGCACAGGGATACAGTAATGTCTGCTCCAACACTCTGACATTAAAGATGCATGTGGGGCACTCAAAGTCACTGTGTTCAGAAGGTGCAAAGTTATGCATGTGTGTCAGTCTGCACGCCAGAGCCTTTCTGCCATGGGGGATTATTTCCCAGTGATTGCTGTTCCCAGGCCTCTGCTCCACTCTGCACATGATATAAACCACGTTGTAAACACATCTGATCAAAGTGTGCATTCACCTTTTATGTGTCTCATCAATGTGTCTTTCCAATGTTTTCTCAGAAACACCACTATGTTTTTATAAATGTACATTTTATATACGCTTCTGACAATACACTATATTTGATTTTTAAAGGAAGAGAGGCCTTGGCTACTTAACAAGAAAGCATGGTAAGGCACTTTGCTGAGAAGCCGTTTGGAAACGTCGCTCTTTGCAAGGTACAAAGGTATTTACGGTATAAAACAATACTGCTGGCAGAGGGCTTGTTTGGAGACGTAACTAAACCCTACTCTCATCAGAGCAGAATACATAGTATGGCTTTTATTCTAACCACAACCGCATCCTCCCATTTCTTTCTGGGGCGGGTTGAAAATGGAATTTTTTTGTGAATGTAACTTAACAGAAAATGATGGGGAGTGCTATTTACAGGGCTTCCCAGAAGGGAGGGTTTCATCTCTAACCACCCTCATGCTGTCTCCTAGCTTGGTGGTGATACGGTTCAGTGCTCTGGGAAACCAAGCCAAAAAAATAATACTAGAGGTGCACCCCTGTGGTACTGAACTGCCTGCATATAGTTTACATAATTCTGTACACAGACTTTTCAAAATTTTCATTTTAAAACCCTTTAATGTATTTAACACTTATAAAAAACCCTACTCTATTGAAACAGATTATTTTTGAAAAGCACATTCATACAACTGCTTCACGCAGAGCCCCTTGGATAGCACCAAGGCCTTGTGCTTTACCGTTACGACATCATGTTTAGAAATTTACTCTCTTCTGCCAGCGTGGTTAGCATGGAGCTCATATCACCTATTGCCATATTGCTTATCCCTGCAGGTATGGTGGGCAGCGTCAGAGAGTTTCGTGGAGTCGTCAGGCGAGAGGAGTTCTGGGAGAGGTTCTGCAGGATGCTGGGGCTCAGGGTTCCCGACATCAGGCTTGAATGGTCCCCATCGTCCATGATGGCATCAAAATCTATCTGGGGTGGCTCAAGACCTTGAGAGTCCACTGTGCTGGACACCTGGTTTGTTCCTGGGGAAGGCAGAGTGGCTGGCTTGCTGTTCTGTGTGCACTGCTGCTGCCTGACCCGACAGTCCGCGTGGTTATCAAAGCCATTGTTCTGCTCATACATGTGGATTTGGCCGTAGTAGTACATCAAGCTGTTGTCCCTTGTGCCATCCACGCACTGCTGGGCTGGTGCCAACAACATGTCGTTGGTTCTTTTATGCATGGACTCTGTTGTCTCCTGTCCAGGGCTGATGGTGTTCGTAGGATGGGGAGTTCTCATGTAGCCCAGCTGCTGGACAGGGCGGCCCCCTCGGGGTCTGCTGCCCGGGTTTGGCTCTGGTGGAGGACGAGGCTGGATCAGGCCAGGTGGATACGCCTGTGCAGCTGAACCCATCACGCTCTGCTGAGGCTCAAAACTGGGCTGATTGGAGGTCATGATGGGCTGAGGAAAGGTCTCCTGAGCCACAGGGAAGTTCAGGTGGCTTGGCTGAGATGAGTAGTTCTGCTGGCTTGGTTCGTGCATGACCTGTCCCAGAACAGTGCGCTCACTGTTGCTCCTGACCATCAAAGAAGGGTCGGTTGCCATGTCCATTTGCTGAGGGTGAAGGTGGGGTCCAGACTTTGCTGCCATGTTGCTACAGTTAGGAGAGATCTGATTTGGGTTGCCACTGATCGCATTGGGGCTCAGCATCTGATGTGGTTGGTTATACCCTGTGTGCAAGCCCATATCAGGGTTCATGCTGGGACCTAGGCTCATGGGCTGCTGCCGCAGCTGCATGCAGTTTAGCCTCTGCCCATCCATACCCATGTTTCTCTGCATAAAGCCCTGCTGTGTTGCATTCATGCTGTTGTCCGGCAGCTGCATCTGCTGCTGGTTGTAGTTCTGGTACTGACCAAAGTTCTGCTTCTGCTGGACCACCGCTAAGTTCCCTTGTGAAAACTGCTGCTTTGACTGATTGGACATGATATCAACTGTGCCTGAGCTGACTTCATTCCACTGGACGGGCATATTATTTTTATTCATGTCTGAAGAAGTATCAAAACTCATGGAACACTCTGCCATCATGGGTCCCAAGTGGCTCATGCTTGCCTCAGCCACTGCCATTCTGCGCTGGCCAGGCAAGGCTGAAGGCTGCAGCTTCCCACTTCCTTGGAAGTTCTGCATCTCGTTGTTGTACCCCATGGAAGTGCTCTCAGCCACTGTCCCATTGCTCTGGGATTTGATGTACTGTACCACATCATCTGGCAGCATAATGTCATCATCTCCAATGGGTGCATCTGTCTCCCCGGACATGGCTTCCATGGCGATGTTTTCACTGATGCTCAGTGGTCGGGGTGAGTAGGTGTGCCGGGGCAGGCTCCCATCTGAGCGCCCGCAGCTCTGGAGACCAAAATTCCTCCTGTCTGTGGGGTGTGGAGGATGGAAGGGGTTCATGCTGTTGGTGCTGTTGAAGCGGTGAACTCGTGGGAGAGCCTGGGGATCTCCAGGAGGTCCCCTCACTGGGTCGCTTGCTCGTCTTGTGCAGTTCCCCTGCACCTCATGGGGAAATGCTGGAGCTGATGGGTAGCCATAGCTGTTACCATCGCTGCAACGCCTGGGGCCTGGCGGGAGGCGGATGGAGGGCAAGGTGGGGTCTGGTCCATCCATAAGTGAGATCCTGTTCTTCAGGGTCATCCTCTCCATGTTTGGCAGGGGAGTTGGAGGAGGGCCCCCTGTGGCAGCAGCGTACTTGGCTTTCAGCCTGTAGTGCTGAGCTGGTGTGAGGTTCAGCAGACCCGGCATCCCGCTGCACTGGCTCGCCTCGCTCGACCGGCGAGAAGCATCTGTGGAAATGGGGTCGTAGGAGTCAGCAGAGCTGGTGTTATTGGGGCGGTGCCCGAGGTGCGAAGCCTCGCTGGAACGGCGGCTGGAGAAGTACGGGGAGATCCCTGAGGATCTGCGGCTGACAGTGTAGGCAGAGCTGACGGTGCTTGTTGTACTATCACGGCGCTCGTTGAGTTGGTTCAGCATTGTAACCTCGTTGACAGACAGCTCCATTATTCTGGGGTTAGGCAGCATAGCAGAAGAACCACCACTGTTTTCTATAACAGAGCCTGAAAGAAAGTTCGCAGGGAAGAAAAAGTTTTCATTAGCTGAGAAATTTCACTTTGTAGTGTTGTAGGTGCTGGAACACAGACCCACAAAGGCACCCCCAAATATTTCATGGGAGTGATAGTGAGCTTCATGTGCTGCTAGTGAATTCAAAGCTTAATTTCTAGCTATATGTTCATGCAAAGGGAGCAAGAAGTCTGGGGAGAGAAGTTTAGAGGTCCCTGCTGTGGAGTGTTTCTAACATGTATACCCCTTATGCTCAGCTTCTGAGGAAATGTCTCCACATGGGCTTCCCTCAGTAGGACAAAAGTAGGACTGGTGTGAAGAATGCCACTTGGACACCACATAGCAACAACCATAGCTACTCTCTGGGACAGATGCACAGCAGTCAGGGAGAGCAGGCCGAGAGCCCAAAGGCTAACATTCAAAGACTCTTCTAAGAGTAACCCAAGAAGCTCTGAGATCTAGTATAACCCAGGCACTATGCCTTTGGATTTCCTGGCAAAGTTAGAGGATCTCTAGAGGGTTCAAAAAGATGCATTTACCAGGAATCACCAGCCAGGGGGAAATGAGCACATGAAGCTGGAGGCAATAGCCAGGAGCTTTTGAGTGACAAAAGACCTGTCAGAGCAAGATTATGGAGGGAGGTCTTGTCAGGATTGCTGCTGTGCCCCAGTGGTCTCCCAGGAAGCACATTAGCTCCTGGGGAACTGTTACTGTCGGAAGAAATGCAACAGTCTTGAGGCTGTAACAGGGACAATGAGGACAGCTGAGTCTGGGTTCTGGGCAAGCTCAGAAACAAGGACACCAACATCTCTGTCTCCCTTCACAGGTCTGTAGACCTGAGAACCTAGCTTTCTCTTGCACATGACCAGATAGCTGTGTTTACACCCAAGCTGTCCATTTTACCTGACATCTTTATCTATCAAAGCATGACTCAGAGGCAGTAAGAAATGATCCTCATCCCCCCAGGCCAGACTCTTGGTTATGAAACCAGAGTCAAACTCTGGAAGGTTCCTACAGGACACGGTCCAGGCCCAGAGCTTACCATTTCCTGAGATGGGAGGCAGCTTGGTGTTTCTGGCTTGTGGAGCTGGGCTCACCCATGAGCAGGAATCCTTAACTGTCTTGAGTTTCTCTTTCTTGAGTTGTTCAAGTCGTTGCATGGTCGTCATGTGTTTCCTTAGCTGCAGGCTGACTGCTGAGTTACCAGACGAGACCGTTGAGTCCACGACAGGGGCGTTGTCATCCAACGCCGTCAGATCTCCCAGACTTCCCCCGCTGTGCATGTTCATTTCTACTCCACTGTCATTGTTGTTGGTGCTGCCAAGGGGTGATGGCTCACTGCTGCATGACGACTGGCCACCAGGACTGGACTGACACATCTTGGGGAGGGAAAAGAGGAAAAAGAGTTGGGCAGGTGAAAACATTGATGGGAAGAAATCAGGAGCCCAACATCCCCAGTGTTAGTCCTGGAGGCTAGGAGAGCTCCTATCCTAGGCTCTCCCCTGTCCTGTTACCCCTCCCTGCTGCAGGATCTCAGCTCTTCAAAAGGCAGGTGCTTCCTCCCTGTGAGAGGAGGATGGGACAGCACCTCACAGCTGGAAACACCACGGTGATTCAACTGCAAGATGGAGAGAAACCAAATGCTTTTCCTCCAAAAGAAGGACAGCTTTTCTCGAAGAAAAGCAGCACGTCACCTGGTTGTGCAAGGTATATTGCAGCAAACACTGACTTATCTAACATGGGATCAAGGCTTAAGTATTTCAGACACAACATATTTCTGTCTTTAAAATACCCTAACATATAATTAGGTTAGCTGACAAACTTCCCCACCAGATAAAAACCTAGTTCACTGTTTGCAAACTCCCACCTGCAGATAAAGCAGATAAGCACCATAAATATTTATTTTATTTACATTAGGAATGTAAACTACTCACATTGAATAGTTTATTTGCAGCAGACACTATATGGTCTGAACTTGCTCTGCTGCTGTTACCAAAGAGGATACCTGGCTTTTCTTTTCCAGGCCCATGCTCCAGCAAAAAGTGGGAGTGCTGAAAAGGCAATGTACTCTGCCCTGGGCCAAGGTGGGAATGCAGAGTTCTGCAGTGTTTTTACTTTACTCCATAGCAGTCCCCCTTGGGCAGGGTTGACTGGCTCTGATTGCCCTTCAGTCCAGATGATAGAGATTGCAATCCCAAGATTTAATGGCAAGTTGTGATGCTGGGAGAAAGGCGGCAAAGGGAATCCTCAGTCACTGCATCCTTCCCCTTTCTGCACTCCAGCAAATTTCTCCTATCACTCCCCACTGCCCCACATTTTTCCACTTCCACCCTGCGAGGATTGAACGGACACAGAGATCTGCAGGAGATCATGCTTTATACAGCTATTTTAATACAAAGGATTCTTTGCTCACCTTAGTACCGACTGTCCTTAGGAAGGTAGAGTAAGGAAGGGTAAGTGGGAATAAAGAACAGGTTGTTAGGACAAAGACAGCATTAACAAAAAGGACCAGGTTAGTAAAAGGAGGAAGAGGGAAATGCAGAATACAGCACAAATTACCAACATACCCCCACCTCCCATACCCCATCTTCCCTGCCTTCCCTCTTTGGGGGCACAAATAAAAAGGTCCTAGGAGAGACTTTCTACCTGTTTCCATGGGTTTGGTGACACACAAATATGGCTCAAAACAAAGAACCTACAAATGATTGCAACCAGTGAAGCATCTCACCCCTCCTACCACCCCAACCTTATTCACAAAACAGAAGTTGGATGTGGACCCACCAGATGAGATGCCACCTGTTAGATGTCCACAAGTGAAGTATGCAGTGCTAGAGGGGGACAGTGAAGAAAAACACATGACCCAGGGCCCTACTGCAAGGGAGATGGCTTGGCTGTATCCCTAGGTGCACAGAGTGCTAGGAAAACAAGCCCATACCTACAAGAGAAGTAGGGTGGGGAGCTGTCATTGTGTCAGTGTTTTCATAGGAAAAAAACAATAAAACACATGGAGGAAGAGTATTGGAGAAAGGTCATTCTGTCCAGTGGTTCTCATACTCAGCTTTTGTAACACATTACAGAACCCCATCACAGGTTTCTTAGTGATTTAGTTTAGTGTTTCTTTAGTCAATTAGAGACATTCTGGGTGTGTAAACACCAAATTTTTCCTTACTGAAACATGCTGCTTATTAGTAATTTGTCCAACAACACATCCCTTAACTCTTCTGAGAAAATCTTTGTAGCTCCAGGGCAAGCTTTTCACAGGAATAACAATCTTTTAGCCTGGATTCAAATCAAGAAAATATATATTTTGGAGCTCAAAGTTCTTTCAGCTCAAGTGGGTAGTCTAGGGAATATGTGAACACTCCTTTGCAGGTGAAAGTCTTTTATTCTTTATCTAGCCCATACCCTGTCCCACTCTGAGCTGATGCAGCAGACTAGAACTTTGGGTAAAAAAGTGAAAAGAAACACCAAAAGGCAAAAGTGATTTGTGTGTTGCAGTGCTCCATCTCCTCCTCCATCCTGGATAGGGTGGAAGCGTTTTGATGTGTTTGAAACCACCACTATACACAGCTTCTTAGTACCACTAACCACACTAGTGCCAACTGGGGAGCTGCTGTAATGGACAGAAAATTGATAAATGGTTTTTGCTTCAGGTGCTGGTTTGATCATAGTTTGATCATGGTAAAGTTCGATCATGGTTGAGTGACAGTCTGTACTCTGTGGGCCACAGCATTGCTCCCATGTTTATTTCTAATTTTGCTCTCCTGCCCCATCATCCCACTACAATTTTCTACTGCAGCTTTGAGTCACTTATTGAGTTTCTGTACTCCTGAGTAATCTGCTCTAACCAACCTCAACTGATCAGGGAGGTGGGATGAGATGATCTCAAGAGCTCCCTGACAACCCCAGTGATTTTGTGCTTCTGTGGACAGGATCAAGGAATTGAACTTGCTTTGAGGTACTCAACAAAAATAAAACAGCTGGTTTTATCCCCACTGGCTTCACCTAGCAGCAGACTTGAAAGAAAAGGAGTGAAGGGTGCAGGGAGGAGGGGAAAAGGGACTGCTTAAGCCAGGACCTTTGCTTCAAAAAGTGTTCATCTATCTGTGCCCTGTGGTCATTGCTCAATTTAAACTGCTGAGGTAGGCAAAGCTCACTTGACCACAACACTCTTGGGTTTTACCCACTTTCACAGCACAGGAATGCCAAGCTCAGCACAGGCCACCACATGGCCCCCATGACTACAAGGGCAGGAATTTATGATGCTGGGTAGGAAGGTACAAAATTTACTGGACTGTGCCTAGACCTGCAGTTTCATTTCTGGATTTGAACTCTAGGGTTGAAGGGCACCTGCCCAGAGAGGTAAATGGCATACAAATACTTCATGCTCCTACTGCATCAGAGACATCAGAAACCATGTGATTTCTGCCAAAAGCAACTGCTCTTACCACAGAATTCTCCGTTTTTATGGTTTTGACTTGTAAGCAATCCTCCATGCTCCTCGTGGTGCTGTTGGCCTCAGGGGTCTCCTCTGACACCTTGCTGCTCTGCTTGGCACTTGCCTCATTGTCCCCATTTTCCTTGAGGGGAGGAGGCCTCGGGTGAACGTCATTGCGCTGCTTCTTCGTGACGTGAGCATCAGGCCCGTGCACTGTCTTGACGTGTTTTCTGAGGGAACTGGGGTCCGTGTACCGCTTCGTGCAGCCAGGGATTTTACAGACATAGGGTTTCTGTCAACACAAGAAAATCTTGGGTTATATTTAGAACAAGCCCAAATATTCCAGGTACAATGTATGGGCCAAGAAAATACAATGAGCGTAGCAGCAGGCAGCAGCAAAATGTGGAGCATCTGCTCCACAGGACTCTGTAAGACTGAGATATGGAAGATGTGATATATGGGCTGCTGCTGATCCACACAGACTTGGCTGGTCGTTTCTTGTTGGCTAAACTTCTTGTTTTCAGTTTCTGGATCAAAATACAGCTAAGAATTCATGAAATACTTTCCTAGTATTACTTTCCCATGTATGTATTTGCTCGGGTGGCCACAGGAATGTTTCCTGATTAAGGATGGGAGGGAGGTGATGTAGTGGACTGCACATAACATATTCACTCTGCTAAGGTGGGGTCTACACCAAGAAAATGTCTGAAACCTTTTGGCTGATGGAGGTCCAGTGAATTCAAGCCAGACTGGATTCACACTACTCAATCTATCATACCACTCCAGCACCTGTCACCTTGAAATCTGCTATTGTGCAAAACAAACCACAGGCATGCAATGTTTTTTTCAGACGACAGCACTCTATCCCAAATTCATGAATCATTGATTGCCATAGGAAAAAAAGCCATGCTTCTGAAAACAGAAGCCAGAAAACAGATACTTTTATTCTTTTAACTTTTTTGTTTTACTGAGTCTCCAATTCCAAAGTGTATTAGCACTGCAGTTGTTTGAGCTAGTGCTGCTGCGCTGGAAGCTCTGAATTCATCACAAGTTCTGCTTTTGGCCTCACAACTACTCTATGTATTTTTCTGCCAATGAACTATGATAAATCCATGAGAAAAAACAGACAGATGTTAATTGAAGGCTACCCAAAATGACTATTCCTATTAGTTCTTTAAAAATCTGTTTTGTAATTTTGTCCAGGAACTTAAGTGAAAAAATACAATGGAGTATATATTCTTTGCAGAAAGCCAGCACCATCACATGAAAAACACTGAAAGTCTGTTTTGTATTCAAAAGCATGCTTTTTGACTGATCTTGGCACATCGCTCAAACCACCTAAATCCACGTAACACCCCAGTGAGGTAAATATTAAATATATTTTAAAGCTGGGTAAACCAAAGCACAAAAATTAAAATAGTTTGTCTAAAAGTATCACATAACCTTTTGGACAAGCATTATAGAAATATTATTACTGCTATTAAGCTTTATTACAAAGAACACAACCCCCACTACATGTACTGAAAAAATCTGTATATGAACAGCTCAAAGATTTTTTTATAAATATCCCTTAGGCTCAACAGTTCTGATTTTTCAGACCCCAGAAATTAGGGTAATATGATCACTGTTGCTTGGACAGCAGACACTCCACTTAAGGGGATTCAATTGTCCTCTTCATCAGCCCATACCCCTTACAACTGAGCTGAGCACAACTGCTGTTTCATTGGCATGCCTCCATCTATCCCTAGGTTTTTCAGATTCTGACATCTAGTGACATCTTCACCCTAGTAAAGACAAGAGTTTAGCTATCTCAGATGCCTCCCTCCTACTCTCATGCACACACAGGGTAATACTCCCTAGGGTGGGAGAACTGGAGAATCCCCCATGTACTAAGCAGAACTGGATTTATGTTTTACTCTTGTTCAGCTTGAGTTGCTGAAAATGTCACTCTGAGTCTTTGGCTGGCCATGAACTCGTGCCACTCTGTGTATGCACTGGAGAGAGGTCACAGGATGAAAGCCTCTTTTCCAGGTGTAACTTTGAAGGTATCAAAGGGATTCAAACAGTCACTGAAAGTTTAAAATGAAATAGTGCGTATGACATTTCAACAATCAAACCAAGGTCAGTGTGGTAACATATCCCCAGCCTTGAACTTCAGCATGTTTGGACCATACACCTACGTCCTGTCACACTATGATAGTGACAACACAGGAAACTTGGAACTTCCCCCTTAGAGGAGACGTGGATGACTAACTCTGAAACTCGTGCATTCCAAGTAAATAATGCAAGCAGAGGAAAATATTTAGAAAGTAGCTAGGAACCACAATAGTTACCAATGGGTAATGGGAAATGTCCACAGCCACAAACTTCTGCTTTGCATTTGTGTGGTTTTGTGAGCCAAGGTCCCGGTACAGTTTGCTAAGCCAGTGGTCATGGCCACAGCTGGACGCAGGACCCTCGCCTGGGCCTGCTGCCCAGTGTGATGAGCTTTGCTGTGAGGGAGACCATCTGCTGCAAAGGATCGTGTTATATGAGCCTCAAAAAGAGGGTGTCAAAAATATGGCCCAGAGAGCCATTGTATGCAGCCTACAGATCTCCCATAAGTCTTGGGGAGGTGTGTGTACTGCATCAAGGAGGGTTGAACAGCAGTTCAGGGTGAGGCATGACTGCAAAATGTAAGTTTGTTTGGATAATGGCAGTTCCTTGTAGTTCCCGAGGTGAGCTGGTCTGGTACAGATCCTCCACGAGTGGCTGTGCTGTTCCTGCACCAGAGAAGGGGTTGGTGTCCTTTAGGGGAAGCAACTGAAGAGGATAAAATCCCTATCTATTATCTGAATCTTTAATTTGGGTTGTTTGAAAGCAACTTGTGCCAAGTGTCAGCATATTTAGATCAGGGTTCACAAGAGACATGGAGTTGGATGCTCCTGCTCTGAAACCTCACCTTCTTACACAAGGGAAGCCCAAATGATCTGATTTTCAAGTGTGTTCAAGCTCTGCTCAGATGAAGTGAAGGAGTCATTCCAGATCCAATGCAGCTCCTGATCTGGATCACTTGGAAATCTGAACCCACTGGAGAAATTACATTTACTAACACATTCAAAATGAAAATTCCACAAAGGACATCACTGGCTCAGATGGGAAACTGCCCTGCCTAGCAAAGCTCCTGGTAGAAGCTCCAGGGATCTGAGATTGAGTGATCTACGGGCAAAAAAGTTGCTCACATACTGTCAGTGTGCACAGACTGGGCTGAGTGAGTCTGTAGCCAGCACTGAAACCTGTGCTGGCAGTCTTGATCCATTCACATGAGAATCCTTAGGAATTGAACAGAGATGCAAATTTCCATTAAGACAGGAAAAAATGTGGCCAAAATGTAAATCTTCAGTGGCTTGATTGATTTATTCAGCTTATGAGTAAGAATATGGAGATTGGCTTAATGCTGCAAAATTAAGAGGTGGAAATAACAACAATGAAAGGTACACTTGATCCAGCACTGGAGGAAGGCAGAAAAGGCATCCAGGGCTGAAGAATGAGCAATTTCCAACATCTAAAAGATGAGATTAAGCCACGACTGCCTACATTTCAGGGAAGAAGCCTCAACACAGAAAAATGATGTAGATCCTGGTCATTCATGGGTCCATCTCAGCATCATATCAGCATGGAAGAGGATTCTAGATTTTGAGTCCTTATTGTGATTCAAACAGAATCTCTGAAACCTACAGAGCTTTGGTTATCACTGACTGATACTATACCAGAGATAAAAATACTCCCAACAAGCCCTTTGTAGACACAGCATCGCTTCAAAAGGCTGTCAACCGTGGCAACTGCATTCCATTCTCCAATAGTCTATATTTAACTGTTGCAAATTAGGCTACAGACTGAATTCTTCATGGCTGAAAACACTATTAGAACTTTAGAGTGTTGTTTTTTCTTCCCCTGTCAGCTAATTAGTGGTAATATAAATTTCAATCGTCGGCCGTGGTTGATTGCAACAGACCATCACATGCGTTACAATAAAGGCAATTTCCTCTGCTCCCCAACTACTAATAGTGGGTCTTAATTATCCAAGGTTAACAAAGCATTGCATTGTGCTCTATCATTGTACATCAAATGATGGAGGGAGTATTATTTCCAGAGCATCAGGATCCAGGGTAGCTGTTATATTACTGCAAGTCTGCTCCACAGTAATATTAAATACCACTTGCACAGCTGTACTATACTATCTGTGCTATTAAAAATTATAAATTTGGAAAATGCTTGTTTTCATTTCCAAAGTAGATTAAAAAGTTTGCATACTTTAACATCTGTTTATGATTTCAAACACAGCTTTCATAAATAAAAAGCTAATGTGGTCTGGCTCCCCAGCAAAATAAATCCCATTAAAAAATAAGATAAATCTCTCATTACAGTAGGTTTCTTTTTACATGTGTTCAGTGTGTAAAGTGTATGTTTATTGTCAGCAAAGTTCAAAAAAATACCCCTGTGTTGAGCTGCGGTGAGCCCAGGCTTACCTCATTGGAATGTGTCCTGTTCTGGTGCTTGGCTCTGTCCGAGGCATTGGAAAAGGCTTTATTGCAGCCTTCGTGTTCACAGACATAAGGTTTTTCTCCAGTGTGGGACCTCAGGTGTGTCTTTAAGTTCTCCAGGCGGGAATAGGCTTTGGAACAACCCTCAAACTAAAATAAAAAAAAAACACACGAGGGGTGATTAATTAACCAGAAGAATTTGATTTTTTCCCCTGCCTAAACCCTTCTCATATGTTTCTCATTCTTTCTTTTTTTTTCTTCTTTTTAAAGGGCTTGTGTTTTAGGGAACAACATCCACTTTGTTGGGAGAATTTGCTTCCCTAGGCAGGCTGAGAGTTTCAGCAGTGAGTCATATTTGAGGTGCTACTCCTTGTTGGGCACCCACCTGACTTTTCAACAAGTGACTCTTTTTTTCCAGCAGGGCTAAACACCCCTCCACTCCTCTCTTAGCCCCTCGTGCCACCTCTCTGCATCCAAAACACTCACAGACAGGGGGGCCCTCCTTCCCACCTAGGGAACTGACAGCTTCTCCACAGTCTGACCAGCCTTGCAACTTCACTAGCACCAGCAATGGGAAAGAGCAGATGCTTCCCTAACACACAAAGAGAAATCTAGCAAGCTTTAAAGTTTCCCAAATTACAGCTTGGGTCTACTCTTGGAGGATGCTCTGGTCAGGCTGTCTGACATTACCAGTTTAAAAAACAAGATTGTCAGTCTTGAAGACAGATGGATTTTTGGATGACAAAACAGGCCAGGAACCTTCCTCCTGGAAGGAAACCAGCTGCCCACACAATGAGAAGGAGCAGCCTGGGAGATGTGGTGAGGCTTTGGGTGATGTAAGTCCTGCCACCCTCCATTCTGCCTGGGATGGAGGCTTCTCCCTGCACCTGCCCTGTCACAGCATGGAAGAATTTCACCTCAAACCAAGGAGGCTCTTAGGTGCTCTTTGACAAAACTAGTGGGAGGTTTTAAGAAATGCAAGGCTCCCTTGCAAATTCTAGCTAAACGTTGTGCTGCCTGTTCAGCTGGGAGCATGGAAAAGCCCAGGCTGTATTTTCTGTACAAAAAACACCCTTTAAATTTCAACAAGCAGCCCCTCCTGCTGTAATGTATGTGTTGCACATCAGTCACATTGCCTAAACATGTCTGCAAGTTGAGTCCAGCTGTGACAAGACTTCACATTGCTCTGCTTGAGTCTTGGCCAGTGAAGAAACTGGAGTCACGGCAGGACAAGTCATGCTCTGTGCCTGATTGTCCCATAGGCAGCTGAGTGGTTCTGCACATCCAAAGGTCTGGCCAAAGGCACCAGCATTCAACAGCAACAGCACCTGTGCCCTTGTGCTCCACATGCACAGGACCTGCCAGACTGCTGGGGAGGGAGGCAAATGCTCAGCCCATGAAACCCATGAGGGCACAGGCTGATCTCGTGCAACTCTGTTGTGTTGGAAAAGAAGGATTACTTAAGATCTCCTTTAAGGCCTGGCATAGGGATAGCAGACATAAGACAGATTTGCTCTGCTCTTGAGATATCCACATCTCTTCAAGGACCAGTAGGAGCATCTTACAAGAGCTGATTCCTTCCACAGCTTTGTGATGGATCCAGTTTTTCTACCTCAGACAATTTTCATTAGCTCATGTGTCCCACAGAACATGCCACAGCTCTAAGCTAGCAGAGTATATCTCTTTCTTCTCTTGCCCTGTACAAACAATCCTTTACAACTCAAGTGGCTTACAGTTATTGAAACACATCATTCCTCTTGCTGGAAAACAAAGGGAACTCAGCATGAAACAACTCATGGGTCCATTCTAGTTTTGCTGCATACTGATGCAAAAATGCAGTTATCAAGAGCAAAAGTTCTAAGGCCACATTTTCAAATAAGAGCTTCTCAGCAAAGCAGCCTGTGCATGTTCAAAGCTGTTGTTCCCACTCTTACGTGTGGATTTGATTATGCCAGTGGGAGTTCTGGTTGTCATCTGTTGAAATAATCCTTGACCAAATACCAGGCTGCAATTGGGCTCATCTGTAGCTTTATGTACACCACAAACCTCGTCTGAAACAAATGTTGCTTTGAAAAATCACTGCCAGCCTTGGACAAGGAATGCTCTGCCACAGAAGGGCACTGTCTGCAGAGCTGCCATTATCACAGACAACCGGAAAATGATGGTTCTCCAGTTCAGGGACAGTTGCTGCAACATATTGCACATGGAGGGCTGCAGTTCTCCAGGAGGCAGAGGATGACTTGAGACTCAAACACAGCCTTGCCATTGCTCCAGTGTGACAAAACTGAGGCTTGAAAAGGTCAGGATTGTTGCAGCAGTGTTTTTTCCTGCTCCACCACAGCACTAAAGATGACGCAGCCACTGCTGGTTTTGTCTCCTGAGTCACTCTGCCTACAAGGGCAGGCTCGACTTGCCCTCAGTGCTCACTTTGTATGCACCAACAATCAATATTTCTTGATACTTTTAAGGAAGATTGGTAAAGCACTAGACTGGGCAAAGTGCTTTGGAAGATTAAAACAAAGGACATGGCCCTGTGCCCCGGGGGAGCTTATGCTCTAAATTAAATGAACACAGGGCTGGAAGATTGATAAAGGAGTCATGCAGCAAGCAAATCATACATATCCTAATATTTGTAAGCAGGAGCTGGGGCAGAGCCAGGAAGTGAGCAGGGCTGGAATTGGCTAATGGAGCAGAAGAGGAGAAGGATATGGGAGGAGGGCTCAGACATTTGCTGAGCAGGAAGAGACTCATCTTCAAGACTCTGGGGAGAGGAATAGTGTAATGCTGACAGCAGAGGAGGTATGAAATGCCATCAGGAGGAGAAGGCAGAGAGCAGAGAATATAATAAAACAAGGATGGACCTCTGGAAGGAATAAAGGGTGGAGGAGATGAGGTGGGAGATTGTGAACACCTCTCCCATCAGCTGACCACAGTCGCTGAACTCCATAACCTTGCTTCTCTCTTGTGCCCCACATCAGGCATCCTTAGCTGCCCCACATCAGCAAGCAGTGTGGTGGGAGGCTCCAAGTGTGAAGGCTCCAAGTGATATGGGATTTCATAAGTCTAAGGAGGAGGAGAGCCCAGCTCTCCCATGTAGTCAGTGAGCCTGCACCCACAGGGCTGAGATACAAACTAGTACCTCATACTCTTCCTCAGGAAGTGTTTAACCCCAGACACAGTACTGCTGGTATGCAGGTCTGGGGACTGAGCTCTTCTTGGGGTTTAAGCACCCATGGCTTAACCTCACCTCTGGATTAAGAGAGCAGAGGCAGGAAGTGTTGGCCTAGATTTCCAGGCTAGAAAGAGGCATGTGTACCTGCTTGGATTTGTGGGTGAGGGAATCTTGCAGTCCCAGCAGCTGTAGTGGGTGATGCCAGGTTAGACACAACCAGGGTTAGGTGGCTCTCCACAGTGTGGCATTACGGATTTCATTCTTGGATGTAAGCAACTAAATTGTCTGGATTTTCATCTTAAGTGACTTGTCCTGAGTTGCTTTGGATTTCTGTGGTAGATCTGAAATAATTCTTCCCAAGGAAATGCAGTTTTGCCCACTAAAACCTCAACCACACTCCTTGACCTCTTGTCCTGTGCCCAGGATCTAACCTGCAAGTAGCTGTAACCCAGACACAGAGGGCTGGACTGGCTCTGAGCTGCTGCCAGGGGCTGGCCTGGTAGAGCCCTGCCTGAAGCCATGCCCATTTCTGCAAACACATTTTTGTGACCACCCCGGCCTGGTGTCCCACTTGCCAAGTGAGATGCACCACGTGTTCCTGACAGCTCACCGTGCACTTGTGTGGCTTCTCTCCCGTGTGCCTTCGCATGTGCACCACCAGCATATACTGAGCCTTGAAGGGCTTCTGCTCCCGTGTGCAGTCCTGCCAGCGGCAGACAAACTCCTTCTTCTCCCCATGGATGTGATCATTGTTGATGTGCTGGTAGGAAAGAAAGGAAAACCAGGTCACTCCTGGAAAGAGCTGATGCCAGTGAATCACACACAGTATTCCCAAAGCCAGATGTTCCCTCCCCAGTGCTTGTCAGGCACTGCAGCACCTGGGCGCCAGGTGCACAGGTAACACCAGGGACATGGGACCCAGCACTGTGGTCTGGTGTGTCTTGCAGAGAAAGGTGTGCAGCACCCAGCACGCTGGGCACAAAGAAGGCTAAAAATGGGAGGTTTGAAAAACAATGGGGACCCATGGTGCTAGGTAGAAGGAAGCTCTCTCAGTGTGACCCCAGCTGTTTGATGCCACTCTTGAGGGGGATGACAGAGTAATTCTTGTTTCTGCTGAACCCTCCTGTTGCTGCATTTACACACCTGTGACCTTTTCCCAGGGTGCTGCTGGAGGATGGCGGACAGGAGACAAGCCTTGGCTGAATTCAAAAATCTTAAAGGTATTTTCCAACCTAAATGATTCTATGCTTCTAAGTCCATATGCTGGCTCCATGACATCCACCTGCCATCCAGAGCTGGTGGCTGGCAGGAAATGACAGCATCTAAGAGCTATGCAGCAAGGAGAGCTCAATTACTGCTAATTACCCTGGCCCACAAAATTCTGTGCTGGAGTGTTGAAAAGCCAGACCCAGAATGGTGCCTTCATCCACCCTGATAGGTAGAAGTGGGTTGTTTTTTTCCCAGTGCAGGGCAGACGAAGCCCTGCCAAAAATAAACAGAACCAGAGGCCAGCCCGTCAGCAGTGCCATTCCCGTGGCAGCCTTGTCTCTCTGAATGGGGTCTCATGGCCAAAAATAATGCCTGTCCTCGCTCCTGTGTTTTCAGAAGACATTCACTGACAGGAAATCCTAAAATAAACCACTTTGGTTTTGCGTTTTGGCTTTTTTTGTGCTAAGATTTTTTCCAGCCCCCGCCTTCGTCCCCCGGCCAAGGCCAGGCACACACACATGTTGCAGCTAGGGATGAGACTCTCTTGGGGCAGTGAGGCAGCATGAGGACACAGAAGTACATTAAAACAGATTCACCAGCCTTCACAGTCCCATCTGAATCCAGCCTCAGTGTTCTGTGTGCTGCAGCCCAATCCTCGGGTCCTACCCGGGGACACGGGAGGTGTGTGGGGCTCAGCTGGTCTCCTGGGCACCAGATGTAAACACATGTAAAAGCTGTGTGCTGGGAGAGCTGGGGGAGCCTGGCTTTGGGAGAGGTTTCATATGGGTTTAGAGTTCTGCTGTCTACAGTTCTGGTTTTACAACGTGGCATCATTGTGAGATTTTAGCCTCAGATTGTGGAAATCTGATGAATCTCCCCAGAGCCCCAGGGACATGCTAAACCATGTCCAGACCAGACTGGGGAGATATGTCTCCAGGCACTGTTTGTGTGGGAGTCTAACTTGCAGCCAAGACTACACAGAGCAGTGCTGGGGGTGTGGGAGAGCACAGGCTTACTGTTTTGGTTTTGTTTGAGCTAGAGGAGGAACATTTATGGAAGAGAACTATAGCCCCCATTCAGGACTATTCACTCCCTGTCTGCCCAACATCTGCTTCCCATCACATGGCATAGGAGGAGTTGCACAGCTCACCCCACTTCAGCTACAGCTCCTTAGCCTCTACCTGGCTGAAGGCTTTGCTTGGGCTTCTCTCAAATTGAGTGTGACCTTTGAGGTTGGGAGCAGCAGTGGTGCTTGCAAAAATATGTCATCACTCCTGCTGCTCCTTGTTGACATGCACTTCTCCCACAAGCACACTGTAAGGGGAACAGACCTTGCTCACCCAGGTACTTTGCACACAAACTAGAGTTTTTCCACACGTGGTGAGATGGCACCTTCTCAGAAGCTGGTCCACAACATCTGTATTTCATTTGCATGTGTATTTTGGGCATCCCAAATCCACAACCCCATGTTGCTAGTAATCACAGTACAGAAGACTCAATTTTCGTAACCTTCCAAATTTAGGAAAATCTTGGGATATTTCATCAAATGTTTTACTTCAGTTGTTTATTTTTTTTTTTTTTTTTTTTTTTCTGGAAATAAATTATGCTGAGCTGCCTGGTGCTCTGCACTTTGCTCTGGGCAGAGTTAGTTTTTCTTACATCTGCTGGATGTAAGAAACAAAAACTGCTGGACAAATGTGAGCCCAGCCCAACTGACAGACATGTTGTGGTTTAACCCCAAAAAAGCAACGACCCACGCAATGTGCAACCCATTAAATACCTTATCACTCAATTGGCCTTGAAAACTATTTCCAAATCTGTCTGTACTCAAAGACTTGATGCACTGAAGCAGTGGCTTCTGGCAGAGGTGGGCAGGCACTAGCCTTAGAGGGAAGAAGAGCATGTGCCCAAAGCTGTAATTTAGACTGTAGTCCCTCTGGACAATGTTTGTGTGCAGAACATAGGCAAATGGTGACTGATGCCTATTTGGGGGCATATCTAAAATGAAGATATATAAACAATGGGGAAAGCAGACACAAGCCCTCAGGAAGGGGGCTACATGTGAGTTGCACATGGGTGGCCCCTGGCAAGCTGGCAGCCTGGTTGAGACAAGCAGCAAAAGGCTGAGGGAAAAGGAGAAGGTAGCAGCTCCTGTTGCAAAATGTGTTTAATCCAAAACTCTGCTGCAAGCATCAGGGTTGCTGGGCTGGTGAATTCCCAGCAGATATGGGATGGCTTCAAAGAAATGGGACTTGCACCATAGATCCAAAAGAAGGAATGGGAGAGTGTTGGGCTGGGAGCAGGATGAAGCTTAGACACAGATCATGTCTGATTTCACAGGCACTTCCCTGAGTATGAGGGATTTGTTGATCCCAGAAGCCAAAAAAACCCAAATGGTGGATACCCAGATGAAGCAAAGCATGCAAAGGTTCTTGGAATTAATTAGAACTGAAAATCTGATTAATAACTTGGTTTGGGGATCCTTCAGAGAGCAGTTTTGACACTGGTTTGGGAATATCACTGTGATTATGGAAGCCCTGTTTCCCAGGTTTTAGAAAATCAACCCACTTTCTGTATTTCAGACACTGGAGCGTATCTCCAAACTCTGAAAGTGCTCTGTTTCTGTGGGAGGGATGAGCTGAGCAGGTCAACAGCCTCTAAGTGATATGACTCCACAGCTCATTAATAGCAGCATAAAAGGCTTTCCCAGCCTGGACTAGGACTGAGGACAGCATGGATGATCCCCGACCCACAGCTGGTGTAGCTCTGTGGAAAGGTTCAGTGAATAAGGCCAGTGAAGAGAGAAGGGCTTGGCCCCCTTCCCCATTTTCTGATCTGGTCTTCTGCACTGAGCCTTCTGTCAATGGGCCATGCACAAGGGAGACTGAAAGTGCAGCCTCAGCAGCTGAGAAGGGAGCAGTATCACATAATCTATGAGAGGCTTCTTTCAGCTGAACTCCTCGGGGAGCAGCGACCTGCTTTGGCAGTGTTTACACACCGTATCTCTGATTTGCACCTTTAGTAGCTCCCAGGGTGAGCTCGGGCTGTACAGCAGCTAGTGATAAAAAATGAGGACAAGTGCACAGAAACCCAAATTTATCGCTGGGGTTTCCTCCCAACCATTACTCACATGGACGAGCTGCTCCTGAGTGTCATATTCCTTTGTGCACCCTTCCCAGTGACAGTTAGTCTCATAAATAACCTCAGGCTCCTGTTTACATTCATCCTTATCAAGATCTTCTTTCAGGTCTGTCAGATGCTCCTGCAACACATAACGGTGCATTGTATAAGGTGAACTTCTTTCATCTGAATTCCTCCATCACTCATAGATTACAGGGCAAGTACCAACTGATCACAAAACCATGCTCGTTGTGGCTACATAACATCTACGATTACTGTGAAATAAAGAGCTACAGGGTTTGTGGCAGAGGCAGATCAGAGCTGACAACAAGACATGAAACACCCCAAAGCCACTGTTGAAGCAGTGCTTGGATTCAGTTGGGTTGTGGGCAGTCCCAGGAAAAACTGAGGAAAGTGCTGGCTTCTGACCTTTGGTTGTGTCCTTTGCTGGGCAGAGTGGGGAAACGTGAGCATAAAGAAATCACAGAGCAGTCAGAGCCCAGAGCCCACACTCACCTCATGTGGGCTGGGGAGGGGGGTCCTGTTTTCTGCATCTCTTAGTAGATGAGAAAATGATACCTAACCCAAAGATTTATGCCTGCAGGATGCTCCACAGAGACAAAGTGGTGAGCTGTCAAAGCACTTCTCTGAGAGTGGAATTTGGAAAGCTTGAGCAGGACCCAGTAAGAACAGGTTGCAGAACAGAGCTCCTGGGACTCTGGACTCATAAATTAGTTACTTCAATGCTCTGTACACTGTGAGCGCTCTCCTTAACTTCTCTGTCTAGCCAGCTCCTCAGTGCTAAATGAAGCACAGAAGATTTTTGTTATGGCTGCTAGGATTAAAGCATGGGCAACTACACAATAGTGTAACACACAACATAATTAATACAAATCCGAGTAAGGATGACTGTCAGCTCTGCATGCATCAGACACCTGCACTACAGACAAGGCCATCAGCACCCAGTATTGGCTTGGGAACCCAACAAGAGAAAATCCTGTAGGTTTTGACCCCCTTCATTCCCTTTCCTCCCAGATACTACTGCTGCCTAGCACAAAGCATTCTGCTTCCAGGACACCCCAGCATCTGGGGTGACTGACCACAGCAGACGCTATCCTCACTATCTGATGCTCCAGTTGGACCCACATGTGTGTAGACATGAACTAAAACTGTCTCTGGCCTGCCCAAACAGACCTATCTGGCTGCCATCTCCTTCTCCACCAACACCTTCCCAATGCCTACTGGGGAGCCGCAATGATTAACAGTTAATGGCATTGTATGGCTTGGAAAGTGAGACGTGCTGAACCAAAGTTCAACAATTTTCATTAACTAGCTCATGACATATATGCCAGCAGTGACTTTTCTATTCAAAAGTTTAGATATGGAGAGGAAAAGATTTGTTTTAATTAGCTCTTATTAAAAAAAAAAAAAAAAGATATTACAAGGTGGCTCTTGGGACAGCAAACTGCAGTAATTTACAGAAAGACTTCTGGAGGTTCAAACTATACCAAAGCCCAGAGCAATAGTCTGAGAAAGTTCAAACTTCTTTTGCAGCATGTCTTTCCTGCAATTCCTATTTGGCTGATCTGTAAACACCTTTTTTCTTTTGGAGTGTTTATCTCCATGAAAAGTATGGTCCCTGGACAATTGTAATTTTACACTAAAAACCTTATTTTGCCAAAATTTTATACTTTATTTTTTATACTTTCTGTTGGAAAAATGGAATTGTAACAATGGAATTTGTTGAAAAGGAGTGACTTGTTTCATTTCTAGCTAGTTCAATGCTAGTCTGAATCTGTACTGGAGCTCTCTTGTGACACTAGAGAAGTTCAGTAACTCAGGTCCCCCATGCCTGATACTTCACTGTGTCTCACAAATCTTGTCTGATTGCATTTTTTACAGCACAAACCATCACGGGAGATACTGTTTGGCCAAGGATTGCGAACACCCAAACCACAACTTGCACGAGGTGTTTCAAATGCAGCATTTCCAAAACAAGACATTCAAGTTTTTGGGGATAGATGAACTTCATACTCAGCAAAAAATGGATCAGTCAGTTACTAACTGATTGTAACATAACTTTTCAGCACAATCTCCGGCAGAAAAGGAATTTCTGAATTTAATTAATTCTTCTCACTTAAACCAAAGGAGACATCTGCTACATTCAGGTTTTTAATCTGTTCTCCTTGCTGAGTATGGGCTGTCTTTTACATGGTACCTTCTAGTAATTTCCCAGTCAATACTGATGTGGAACCTACATTTCCCTTGGGGAATTACTTCACATACTGCCTCATTAGGAACTATTAGATGATCAGCGTGCATTTTCCTACTCCTAATTTCACCTTGCTATTTTGATCAAATCTCATTGCACCACTTTAAACTATTCCCCTGCTCCATTCAGTGCCAATTTCAGTGTTTTTAAGACCCAGGGGCTGCAGGGGTGATCCAGGTTGAGGCTATCCAAGCACTCCCAAGCTGGGTGCACACAGCTGTGCATGGAGCAGCGCACGGAGGATGGCAGCCACTGAGCAAGCAGCTATCTGTCCCACAGCTCCTCCAGTAACTCATGCTTTGAGAAAGCAACTGATGGCATTCAAATATTTTTTCATTTGCTGTGTGAAATAAACACATTGCCCTATTAGCCCAGGCAGTGGCCAGATTGGTTTTTCAGGGCATGTGATTTTGCAGCAGTGTGTAGATGCACTCCTAAACTCAAAGCTCCAGAGAGGTGCCTCTTTGCCCTAATCGTGCTGACTACAGCATGTTTATCTTTCCCTGATATGCTATCTTCATCAATTTTACCAGCCCCCTGATGACTGCACACGTTGCTGTCCCCATGCATCATGCTGAGACCTGCTCCTGAACCAGGGCAGAAGGAGAAATTTGTCATCAACTCTTCCATTCGCTTGACAATAACACGGCCTAATATTTCATGAAAATGAAGTGCCCTGAGCACTCCTGATAGTTTACAGTTGTGATAAAGGACGGTCAGATGGATACTGTCAGCCATTAAACAGTTTGCAATCACAGAGCTCCAGAAAGAAAGCAAAGGCCTCTGGGCCCTTCTTGGTGTCAAATGTTGTGTCACCAGTGTAAAGGATGTTTCTAGGAGCAATTCCTTGTTGAATCAAGAAGTCGTCCTTTTTTTGCAAGCTTTCTACCTACATGCAAGCTTCCCTCATAATCTATGTTTGCTCTGAGACACTAATGCTGCTTGCTTTGCAGCACAGAAAACTAAGACATCATTTTTACATTATTACACTTGATATATTTGCTCTCTCCTTTTTTTCCTATCCAAGCACAGCAACACAAGCTGAATCCCAAGTACCCATGGAATACTTCACTCAAGCATTGCATCTCTGAGCCATCCCTTCCTGGACCTCGTGGTCCAAGAGACACCTGCATGCCTGGCAGATTTTGCTGCCTTGCTGTCAGCTGCAACAAAAGATGCCAAGAGGACCATTCCCAAAGATGAGACCCAGCAACTCTCTACCTCCACCCCACAACACGGCTCACAGCAGGGAGGTTACCTGTGTGTTTGGGGACACTGGGGGCAAGCCCTCAACTTCAGTCTTGACTTTGCTGCGTTTGTTAATTACTGGATTGACGGTGCTGCTCACGGCCGACTCACTGCTCTGCTTGCTCTAGGAAGGAAAACCAGGCAAGAAATGGCTCTGAGGTTTGGGACGACAGACAGACAGTGGCGCATTCCTCATTAAAAATTAACTTTAAAATCAATCAAGGTTGAGCTTCAGGAGTGGCAGGGGGCAGCAGGGTTGGCCTGGGGTTCATATGAAAACCAGCCCATGTGGGTTTGTGCAAGGCAGAGGGATGGGAGAGGGGGAAGAAGAATCAAGGGCAGCCCCAGCTTCTGCAGGCTCACTGGTGAGCTTGGCCTCGCCACTGCTGCTCTGTTTCAGAGCAATCCAGTCCATGGCAAAGCCATCAAAGTCTTATACAACCCCCATCCAAGCCACAGTTTTATTCCTCCATGTGACAAAATGATTTGTTGAGAAAATGAATTCCTGGGGGAAGTACGGGGCTCTGGTTATATGTGAGGGCTCTGGCATGCTGTGTCCATGAAACACTATGTATGTAATTTGCAAAACTTTTAAAAATTAAGAACAACTTCAGGAGAAAAAACGTCCCACTGTATGTGCATAAAATTGGAACGTTAACATTTTAAATACTCTTGCTAATTGCTCAAGGTTGGTCTTGCAAATTATTAAACAGAGGCTGAACTCTATCCAGCCACGTTATTTTGGTAGCCAGTTTGTAAGGAGAAAACAAAACCAATCAATCAAATAACCTGCAATAACAAACAGAGTTTGCAGTGCAGCAGCCATGAGAAACCCTAAAACAATAAACCAGTCTTAGAAGTTCAGTATGATACAACGATTTGAAATGGGTGCAACATATGGTGAAATAAATATTTTGGGAGAAAAGCAACTGCAATTTAGACATGGAAGGAATGTAAGTGTAAAAGAAAAACGATTAACAATGTGCTAGGCATATTCACAAACCCAGTGCACGTGGAGGGCTTGTGCATACATATATGTGCTTGTGTGCTCACAGGTATTTGTAAGGATGCATTTAAGGTGCGGGATCTCATTTGTAGTTTTCAAAATCTGGCCCCTGATTTTGCAAAATTTAGCAGTAAAAATCAACAGCAGGGACACTTTGAGAGAAAACCAACTGAAAAAAGAAAGAACAGCAAGTAAAATGTGAAGAGTTCCTACACGGGATGCACTTACATGTTAAAGATTAAGACCATCATCATGGTTCACATGAGTACAAAAAACGAAGGAGGGATTGGTGAAGATCCCAACAAGAAGCTTGGTTCACAGGTGCTTGTTTTGCAAAACACTACAGCAGCTGATTTCCCTCTATTTCATAGGACTTAGCATGTTCAAGGAGATTTCCTGCCTGGGATGACCTTGCATATTGTGTTCAATACTGATTTGGTTTCTGCATGGGTAGGTGCAAGGAAGGGAGATGGGCACAAAAATTGTCTGTGAGTAATTCAGAAACATTTGCCAGGAAAAATAAAAAGCAACATAAAAGGACAGTGTGAGTAAAAAAAGAGAATTGTTAAAACTCCCACAGCCACTATGAAGGGAAGCCTGCATCCCACAGAAAATGTGCCTCCATTTCCACATGTGCCAAACAGGATGGCTGTACTTACCTGGCTGGAGTCGGAGATGCAGTTGCTGTTGCTGCTGCTCTGTGCTGGTGATGGGTTCACAGAGATGACTGCCATGTGCTGCCGTGGGGGGAAGGTTGGGGATGGCTGGATCAAGGGAGGAGTGTGTCCAAAGGCTGAGCTCAGGCCTCTTTGCTGGGTCAGGATCTGCTGGTATGTCACCGGGTTAAGCGGGTGGGGGAAGCTGAATGCCGGACTGCAGCAACAGCAGAAAGAGAAATGATGAGGAGTTATTTTAAACAATATTCATCATATTATCCAGTCACTGATTCAAGCCTGGCATCTTGGAGACTCCAGGAGACAGGCTGCAATTCCCAGATTGATGCCTTCAATGCCAGGATAAGCCTGATGCCTGATTTACCACAAAAGTCACAGTTTGACTTGCACGTGCTTTAGCAAACTTGTGAATCATTTTGACCCAAGAATTAGACTGATCATGATTTCTCTACTTCTTATGTAAAAAAAACCCCAACAAAAGCCCTTGGGACTGCAGAAGAGTATGGGCCTTGGGCACATCTGGCTTTACAGCCCCTAGGGTTCCCAGGTTTTCCCAAGCAGACCTCTTTAGCAAACTTGCAGCTCTGGGGTTATGCTAACCTGGATATGAAAAATAAGCGCCACCTGGCTCACCTGGCACAGATTACAGCAGGGATGAAAAAGTATCCACTTAACATAGTCCAAAACCATGCAATTTGCTCTGCACTCAGGTGAGGGAAGTGCTGGCTCAGGGGACTGCTGAAGCATGTCACCCTTCCTATGTAGGTCACTGGTTCATCTCCAATCTAGGTCAGCAGTGACCAGGAACACCACTTGCCCCTGGCTGCTTGGGCAATAACTGGGGCAACAGGTCCAAGACAAGATGCAGCAGTGGACAGCAGTAAAAACAAAGCTCTGCTTTTAGAAAAAAAGGGGTTCACTCCCAGGGGCAAGTCTGCTGGGCAGAGAGACAGAGAAGCAGATGAGATGCTCTGTGGTAACTCTAGATGTGTGATGCACAAACCATAGACACTCAGCCCAAAACCTGATTATTTGCCACCTTCAAGAAGTGGCTGCCCTCATGGTTTTTACCATTACCCTCATGGTATTTTCTCTCACACCACTAAAACTGCCCAAGGTGTGAGTGCTCAGAGAACAGGGCCATCATTAGAAATATGCCTAATGACCAATTTTGCTTTTGGATAGAGTATTTCATTCCAGCCTCTAAGATGCTGTTAAAACAATAACAAAAAAGTCTTTTCATGCCAAATTTCTGGCAGTTACGCTGCTATATATGCTACCCATTTTACAAATCCTGACATTTAGGATATATTTTTAGAACACCAAGAAAGGTTTCAAATTCCTTATTATTTGTTGATTATTCCCTTGGAGGCTGAAAGTTGACCATTAGGTAATTCCTGAACTCTACTGATTCGTTAAAAATACCAGATATTACTCTAACATCTAAGTTGAGATGCTACAGGTATTGTGCAGCTAATGACAACACGTAAAAGGACTAGAAAAAAATATGACTACCAGAAAAGAACTTGCAATTTGTTTATCTCAGCCTTATGTTTGACTTTATAGTCCATTTCTAAATTATGCTGCTGGATAAAGTAACTTGCCTAATTAATGCTACACTTACTAATAACAACATCTCTGTTTGCCCCCAAGAATTTTAAGCATGCATAATGTTTGTAACCCTTTGCTTTGCAACATCAGTGTTAATTAGATCAAACATTTTTAATAGTTAAGTAATAAAAAGAATAATAACATTATGAAACTTGGGTGAAGTAATCACAGTAGGGACTGACAACAGTCAGCTGCCTAATGTAAGTGCTTTTTAATTAAGATTTGAACAAAACTTTACTCAAGGGTTTAGATTTGGTTTAATTACACTTTTAGAATTAGGCTCTTCTATCCACCCAGGCAACATTTTTTCTAAGAATGTGGGCCAATAATTTGGAGAGTACTTTGGGGCAATCTCTTAAATCAGAGTGTTTCTTAACCAGTCAAATTGCACACAATGAGCATTTTTTAAAGATAAATTTATTATCTGTTTCTGGTTGCAGGGAGGCATGATCATACTGTAATTACTGGAAACATGGTAGCCAATAACCCCAATCCAGCCAAAAAACCCCACCCCAAACATCACAAAATACCCTTCCACATGCAAAACCAGATGGGGGCTTTGATTTACTATGCTACACAGCCCTGATGCACAAAAGCAGAGGCTTGTGAGGAAGGGGAACTCCCTTGCTGGAGGATCATCCCCTCTTTTGTGTGGATGGTTCCTCAGCTGAACGGAGCTGATCTCAGAGCTTTACCTGATCGTCCCGGCAGATAAATGGCCGTAAGAGCCACTCGCTGCTGAACTGCTTCTGGAGTTGTTGATATATGCCACAAGAGAATTTGGGGAGGTCCTGATCATTGTCTGGAGATCAATGCTGGCATCAGAGAGTGGAGAGATAGACAAGGCTCGTTTCCGGCTTAATCTTGGAGTCACCCGCGGGCTTGAAAACCGGGACACTGCAGGAAAGAGAGACTTTGTCAGACAAGACCAGTGGGCTGCTCCCTTCCTGCAGGCTGGCTGGAAGTGCTGAGAACTGCAGCACTCATGACTGCTGTGGGATGCTCAGGACCCAGGAGCAGTGCAGGGACCAACTGCCCTTTGATGGGAGGTTTCCTCTCTTCCGGGTGCTAAATGACAGGGATCAGGCAGCGCCATGAGCACCCGCTTGCTTTGCTGTCCTCAGGGGATACAGAATCCTGTCCATCACCCCCTTTCACAGGCACTAAATTAACTTAAAAGGGAGACAGCCCTGCAAGGTTTCCATGAGCATAGCCATGCCCGTTGACTCGGTGTCAGGAGCAGCAGGCCAGGGGAGCTGCACATCCAAGCCGGGGTGACCACTGCAAATGGTGAGTGTGTGCCTGTGTGCGGGGGGAACGGAAACCAAACGAGCATGAGCACAATGCTGACCATCCAATTAATGAAGGAGGCGAGGCTTCAGAAACTCTGAAAGTAAATTAAGAGTTTTAAGAAAACCAATTTGGCAGCTCAGGCACAAAGTTCAAGCTCTCCCCCTCTGAGGGGACCTGCCAGTGCCTGGACCCTATTAGCAATTGTCAATCATTCAGGCATGAAGTAATTTCCAACCCTGCCAGGCCCATTTATGGATCTGCAATACATGATGGGTTACTACTGTAAAAGTTTGGCATCCCCCAGTGTTTCAGCACTGCTAACTGGAACGACTGACTTCACCCAGAGGAAACTCTGCCCAGGCCTGACCCACCTGCAGATCTCTGGGGTGGCATGGATGGGAGGTGCAGATGGGCCATATCACAACTTTCCTCAGTACCAGGGTACCAGATCCAAACCCTGCCTGGAATGACTCGTCCATCCAAAGCAAGCTGTGTTTGGATTGCGTATTTAGAAAAAAATAAATCTGAGAGTAAAATATAGCACTTGGCAATGGGCCCTGGCTGGTAATCCCTGCCATCCACCCAGGAGTGCAGGAGGGCTCAGCTGCTCCAATTCCTTCCCTTGACGAGCACAGCAATGTATCAACATCTGACTTTTCCAGTGGTGGTCTCCCCAGAAAGCATCCTACAGGTATATCCTATTAAACACTGTGAACAGAAGAGTGAACTGCCCAGACAACCAATACGAACCATTTTCCTCTGAGCTGGTTCAAGGCACTGATTTTGGTTGTATATCTCCAAATACAAACCTGGCACTTGGCAAGAGCATGAACTTTCCATCCTGATGACAGTGCTGGTATGTGAGAGGGATGTAGGAGGAGGTAAGATGTATCCTGCTGGTGTGATCAAACAATTTCTTGATTTGTGTTGGCTCACAGCAGTCTGTGTCAGCACTTCCTTGAGACCAGTGGCTGGGTTGCAGTGCCCCAGTCTCCACATGACTTGCCTGTGCACTGAAGTGGCTCTGCCATTACCATGCCTGGGTGCTGTGCAATCAATGGGGTTTAGTATTGCCATCCTCTTAGTCCCCATAATGACTCTCATTGAACAAGATAAATGACTTGCCCAACATCGCACCAAATCCAAGGCAAAGTTGGTACTTGATCCAAGCACTCTTGTGACTCTTGTTTTATGCCTAAGCAGCTTCAAGAGTTGCTAGATGCAATGCCTTTACTGAAAAACTGACAATACTGGGAATTTCTCTTAAAAATCAGATTGGTGCATATACGTTCAAAACACAGTTATAATATTTTGTACAACTACATTGTGCAGCCTCATGGGGCAGAGAGATTCTAGAAAACATGACTCAAAGTTCAGGCAGCAAACAGAACGGGCAGCAGTCTATAAAAAACACCTTGTGAGTGTTAAAGCTGTCCCACGATTTGGAGGGACTAGGCTCATACTTCCCAAATGCTTGCAGCTGGAAGACTCTAGCCCTGAGTGACACTTCCCTGGAAGCTAGAAAAGATGCAGCCACTTTGTAGAGGTACTGTGGACAAAACCAAATAACTCCTCTCAGCAAAGGCTGGACCAAAAGGCTGAAATGGAGAATTCCCAAACTTCACATCTGGTTCCTGAAATCTGAGCCCTGCCAGAGCCCTGGACCAAACAATACGAAGCTTGCTTGGGCCTAGATCGTAATAGTCCTCTGGCCGTAAGGAATTCATTCGATACAAGCACCACAACCTGGAAAGACCTGGATGCTCTTCCCAGTCCTCCTCGGCCACACCTCCTTGAGCAAGTTGTTGCTTCTTTCCGTGTCCCTATTTCCCAGTGTCATCTATTTAGATGAGCTCCTTTAGACAGGGCTTGTATTTTATTCTGTACGTACTGCACCAAGTGCGATGGGGCCCCATCTCAGATGAGATGTCAGGGTTTCTGTCCTACAAATAATATGCGTCTTTCCAGATATAGATATTGTTTCCTGCATTTGCATTCCCACAGTCTCCTCCTTCTCTAACAGAAGGAAGCAGGCCAGATTTGACAGTCATATTTATCTCTGTTACTCCCACATCTCAAGGGAGATCTGTTTATTAATGTGCCACTTCCCTTGATAAATTACTAAATAGAAAGAAAAGCCTTGTACTCATTTCTCGCTGTTCCTTCACATGATTTATGCCCACAATGCTGGACCAGCCATTGGTTCCCATTAATGTGCAGAGGGAAGAAGACCTGATGTCCAACGGAAATCTGGGGTTTAGCAGTGCAGACAATGTGGACACTCCTCCCTGTTGCACACAGGTATCTAGTTCTTTCCCCACGTAAAACTGCAGGAAGCTGTCAGATTATCAAGCTTGCCTGAGAATTCTCCAGCCCAAAACCAGTAATATGCATTATGTGTTAGTGTCCACTCTAATTTAGATCCTGCAAGTACTGTGGGCTATCTGAAATGTCTACTAGCAGATCCAATAGGTTGGGCCCATGCTTTACACAAAAGCCTCTTAGGTCTTGCAGCCTTCCACAAAAAGCTGTGACCTAAAATTGTGCTATGGATGAACAGCCTGCCCAAGGTGCCTGGGACGACAATTGTCTGGGAAACAGAAAAGGAGTTTAGGCACATGAAGAAATGCTCACTAGTGCATTTAGAAAAAGAGAATCTTTTCAAAATTATTATTCAAAAGCAGAATAATAACACCAGGATTGTTCTAAATAATAAAGTTTGCCTGACCTGAATCTCCTGATCTGAGAGCACAAACATTGGTACCAAGCAGCAGCAGCAGCAGTCAGCATTTGTGTAGCTGTATACATAGCAAGGTGTTCAACACAGGCTGACTGACAACCACTGGGGCACATAAGTGAAGTCCTCTGCTGCCTGAGGTCCAGTGTTGTTCCAAAAGAAAAACCACACACAACTGTTCAGCAGGGACTGTGCCCAGAGAAGTAACTAAAGGCGGGATCCATTTTTCAGACACACAGATGGAAAGCTTTGGGAACATTTATCACTAACACTATTCTCTCCTCTCCCCTTTCAAAAATGCTGACTTCTCAAAATGAACAGGATTAGTTTAAAGAATTCTTTGATGTTTGGAAAATATGTCGGGGGAAGTTCCCAAACTGTCAGAGTACCCCTTCAGCACTCTTATAAAAAAAAAAAAAAAAAAAAAAAAGCTTTTTTTCTGTTGTTCTGGAAGTTGTTGTGTTCAGAAACCTAAAGTCATCATAGGTTAACATGAATTTGAAACAGTCACACATTGAAATAAATGTAGGAAATTATTTCAAAATTCATTCCACTCCTCTACCAGTACTTCAGTTTTTAAAATCAATTTCTCTGTGCCTCTCTTTCTCAGATGGAAATCTTCCTTATCTTATTGTTTTTTTCCTTGAATCCTATTGAGATATGGAAAAACCTCTTTTTTTTTTTGTCACCCAGGTCCACAAAGAAGTGATGGGCCAAAGCCCAGGCAGCAAAACAAGAAAAAAGTGAACTGGTGAATGGAAGGATACAGTACTGTACTGAGCCCAAAGCCCTGGTCATTGGTGGCAGCATTGTGGATGGCAGCTCATGAACGACAATAAAAAAATTACCAAAGGCCTTTGACCCTGGTGGCTCTCCTTACAAAAAGTCAATTCCACATATATTTTTGAGCGTTTTAACTGTTGTGCACTGGTTTTCCTTACCATTTCACATACAGACCCAGATACAGTGACTGTCACAAGCTCAGGCCTACATGCTAGAGAATAAATATAACTCACATATTTTAGGAAATCTTTCAAACTAGCAGAAATTCAAGACTGAGTTTTTGAGTGACATTGGCAGTGTCTGCCAAATGTCCCAGCCCAGTCCCTCAGACAGCTTAAAGCTGGGAGGAAACTCCAGATTTCTTTGCTAAAAGGAAAGAGTATCCTTGGCACTTTCCTGTGGTGTGCCTATGAATTATCACATCCACAAGTTGCTCAGAAACTAGGATACTCCTCCCAAATTTAGATTAATCCACAACAGGTCAATGATGACCAAGTGGTCAGCTCATCAGATGATTCTGCTCCCTAACAGACAAGCCTGTAAGGCACGTGGGCTGCAGATGGCTCACACCCTGCCTTGCCCCCCTCCCGCCTCATTGAAACCCAGCCAGAGCCACTGCTTCCCCTGCATCCCGATGCCAAGCCCTAGGATAAACAGTGTTATCAAAATGGTCCCTCTTCCTCACCATTCACCAAGAAAATGCCATCTAAAGTGTACAGAAATATCCCCCCCACTCCCATCAACAAATTAAAACCAAGGGCCTCATAAAAACACAGGATGGTCCCATAATCAATAAGCGGCAATAAACCACAAACACTCTTTTGTGTAACCAGTACCTTATTCCCCTCTCCTTCTGCAGAGGCAGCACACCTCTTTTTTATACTGCAGCAGATGCTGGACATTTGTTCTGGCACCACACGCTGTCCTGGGACCCTTCTTTCTTCTCTCCCCAGGCCAATCAACTTTGCAGTTCAAGGAATACTAATGTTTCCCTCAAATCCTCACTGAAAGACAAGGCTACATTCTTCTACTCCCAATCCACAAGGTAACTGTTTAGTCGACACAACTTGCATATGTAAATTGAATTCTTTAGAAACCAGAGTGCAGCAGGATTCCAGACACAGCACTTATGGGGTGCTCTGGGACTTTTTCTCTCTTCTGCACATATTTTTCTGGGGAGGAAAACAGCACTGCTGGCTAGAAATGGGTGGGAAATTGTTTCCCATTCTCTGAACCTTTTCTGAGATTTCAGCAAGTTTCCATTCTATGCTGGGACAAAGAAAACAAAAACAACAAAAAATAGGTTTTTGAGAGTTTTTAAGGAAGCGATTACAGGGCGCACTGTCTGCCCAGAGTAGCCAATAGCTGGATTGGTTGGGAAGTCATCTGTGATCCAGCACATCCAGCCTGCAAATCCAGGGCTGCTGTCCCTACAGCCCCAGGGGAAGCCCTTCCTTCCTAGGTCACCATGAGGCTTGGCTCTCTGCTTTTGTCCTGATGGAGCAGTTGCTCCACATGAACCTGCTGAGAGGGAGTCCTGAGCTCACCTCTCCACATGCCTGCCGACTGCAGTCACCACCCGGCTGCACTGCCAGCCCCACTGCTTACCCTCCTGGCTATTGAAACACTTCCTTCAAGGAGAAAGGCTCCAACAACACCGACTGAAAGAGGCTGGTAAAGCTGAATCACTGTTTGATTTGGAGAAATAAAGTCTTGCTTAATGATTTGCCCACATCCCAGGGAACTGTGCCAGCTGCTGGCCTGCTGGCTATGCTGGGCTGAACAAAGCCTTTTCCCACTTAAACTGCTGATGGTGAATCAAGACATTTGTGACTACCTGGAACCAGGCAGCAAAAAATAGGGCAGAGATCCCTCCTCTAGCTCCAGAATTGGACAAAATGCAATGACAGTACTGCAGGGTCATCCCTGCTATTGGTAACTGTTGCACAAACACATCTATGCACCCTTCCTGATGTGAGGGACTACCTTTGGACCTAACTTGCACTCAAGATGTATTTTTCCCATTCCCTTACTCAGCATGAACAACCCAATCACACTTTTAAAACTGTGCAAAGTGATGGATTTAAAAATTATCTCTAATTTCCACCCTGGCCATAAGAATCTTATTCCAAAGATTTGGGTCTTGTTCCAAAAGTTGCCACTACTCCACTCACTGATCTCCTTTTTCTCTGTGGTCTCCAGTGATGAAATGGCTTTGCTTTGTACAGCACTTTGAGATCTGCTGGTGTACAGGGCAGCATCGAGTCAGTGTGGATGGACTCCTGTTGAGAGAAAATGGCTCCTCCTGAAGGGCTGAGGGTAATCACAGGAAGACCTGTGCCCAGGGGAAAAAGCAGCTGGAAGTACTAAACATGCTTAGAAAGTGGTAGCCATCTCCAGGGTCATTGTGTTCCCCATCAGTCTTTCCTGCCCCAGGGATGATCTTGCACAACCACTCTGTCACCTGGAATAATCCACCAAGTAGCACTTCTAAAAAAGAAATGCAAAAGATTGTTTTGATCTGGTGAATAGAACTTGTAGATAGTCTCAAATGTACCCCATTAGCAATGTTGTGACATTGGAAATTGATGAAATTTTGGTTTGAAAGTATAGGCTTTCCAGAAAATGGGATCAACCCTGGATTTAAACCCCACTCCTGGATTTTGAGTCCCTGTTTGATGAGGAAATGGAACAGGAGAACTAACTGAAGGGATGTTTACTCTCCAGTGGAACTGGCCGGAACACCACAGCAGTCTAGTACATAAAACTTAAATCTGGTCTACTTTAGTGCTTTAGCTACTTCTAACTGCACTCTGAAAACCCAGCAGAGACACAGCTCTGGGCAGCCCACCTCAGTCACCATGTGAACACTCAGCAGATCTGGCACAGGATTGGCACCAAAAAGCTCCAGCTGACATTTATATCCTATTACTTTTCTTGACCTTAGATGTGTGCTGGAGTGAAAAACACTGACAGAAAACATGAAGGCACCGAGAAATTCTCCAAGAAAAGCAATTACAGGAACCAGAAAGGCGTAGGTATGTGTCTGTGGAAGAACTACCATACCCAGTGCCTACAGCTCCCATGGACCAATGTGCAGATGTTTGGAAGTGACGTGACACTGAATAGGCCAGATTTAATATATGCTTGTCTCCTGCTTTTCCTTTTGCAGGTGATAGTGTTATCACAGATGAATGGTGGTGCTGCATGTGGTTTAACAAGAGCTACCTGCATTTTCAGCAAACTAATTCTTGTAAAGTTTTTATGTTCCCGGGCTCCCCGGGAAGAAAAGGGCTCTCTGAATGACAGAAGCAGCGAGGTGGTGACTCACTGGGGGTTTATGCGGGCTACTGATATTCTTGTCTCAGAAAAACACCATAAGAGGATGCTTTATTAAATTATCTCTTCAACTATTTACTTAGGCCCTGGTGATTTAAATTTTTGAAATAACTTTCTAAAAAGAGAAGGAGACACTGTCTCCTCATCCAGCATTTCAGAGCCATCCATTTTACTCTCTGCCCTAATAATGTACAAATCTCTCTATTCTCTGGGTGATGGATAAAGCCAGGCATGCGGACTAGAGACTGGTACTGGACTGGTGCTCCTTTACACATTCTTAAAAAGTATTGTCTCAGGTCACATTCTCATAATGTTTGAAAGTTTCCATTTCATGCAGAACACGTGAAGGCACAGAAAAGGCTTTCCAGTTAATCACCAACAAAGCTTTTCCAAAAGATCATAATAAATGCTTGGAGAGCCCTGGGTCTGCAGTGAATCATGGTTATGAGCTTGGCTGCATGAAACCAAGACCTTTGATATGTGATTCGCTGAAGAGCTGTTTTCAGGAGAAGGGAAACAATATGAGAGTCTTCTGCCAAGGGGAGTATCTCAGTACCTCAGATAATGATTGATCTTCAGCAAACCAGAGGATGAGCATCTTGGTGTGCTGGGAGCCAGCCTGTACCACCATGAAAACAGTTGTGTTTGCCTCCCTTACTGGTTGTTTATCTGGCACTTCAGTGAGGCACTGCTGGTCAGAGATGGACTAATAAGGAGGCAAGGAGGAAGGAGTCTTGTTCATGAGCCCGACGAGAACTTGGCAGGGCTCATTTGCACCCATCTGCTATAACCACAGGCATTAACCCTTGGGAGAGAAGACAGAGCAGCCTTACTGACCAGCTGCTTTGTAGCAGAGAAGACTGGGATATATTTTGGGTGTTAGAGGGAAGGATAGTACCAAGGAGCTTGTGCTCTCACTCTCAGACTGGGATCCATAATTTAGGAACTGGCAGCACAAAATGACTGTTCAGGTAAAACTTCCACAGCAGCTGCAGATGAGAAACTGTTTTTCTATTAGAAATATCTGTAAACTTCCATCAGTGAACAGCCAGAAGAAGCTTTTATCATTCTAAACCAGTCACTTTATGAAGCAGCAAGACCACAGAGTCTTTCATCTTAAAAGCTCAACAACAGAAACTTTGAAGCGGTAAAGAAATGATGCAGATCTCCACTCCAAAAATTATAATGGTCCACAGGCAAATCCGAAGACATCCCAGGAAACAGACGCTGAATCTGAAAGTTGAGCTGAGATTCCTCTTTCTTACAGCAGAAACAATCCCCAAACTGCCCTCTGTAATATCTCTACAACTCCAGTTCTTGTAAGATGTAGCATGAAGTGAAAGGAAAGACATTTCTAACAGCTCTAAAAATCATTTGGACTTCATATGTGCTTCCAGATGGATTCTTCCCAGGGCAGCACTCAGGCCACAGGGGTGACTCAGCACCACAGTGCCTAACATGATTCTATTTCTTCTTCATTTAGCCAGGAGTGAGAGCTTTCTGGGTTTATAACACCAAATACTATCACAAATACCATATTCCTGCTTTATTTCCTTGCACAAAGTACTATTATATTCTTTCCACTGCATCTCCCCATTTAGATATTTTCTCTCCTGCAAGGTCCCAACCAAGATGAGAAGTCCACTGTGCTAGCACAGCTTTGCATGCGCATGGCCTGCCTTCACCCCAGACACCAAGCAGGCAAAACATGGGGTGGGATGGTGAGCTAGAGATGAAGCTTGACCCCAGGCATGCTCTGGTCACCCATGGTCAATGCAGCAGGACAGCAGCAATGCCCAGCTTGCTGGACCAGCCCATCTCCTACCCACGCAGCAGTGATGCCATCCTCCCTAAGAGACCAGGATGTACATATTTTAATTTACGTATATTTTATATATATCTGTGGAAGGAGGTAACCTTTTAACCCAAAAATTATAGTGCAGCACCCAAAGGTTCCAGCAGCGCAGAGTGGCCACATACAGCAACCTCATGGAGGGCAATCCCACCCGTCTACCCCAAAATTTCAGCCATGCCAGGAAGACCCCAAGCTGCTACTCACCATCAACGGGGCTGAGGTAATCGTGGAGGTGGGCTGTGCTGGCTGCTCCCCCGCCCTGCATGAGGAGGTCCCCGTAGGGGTTTGGGTGGCCTGCCATCAGCGTCATTTGGTGGTAGTAGTCAGCAGGGTTGGCTCCCGGTGGTGGTGGGGGCAGCCCGAAGAGGCCTCGTTCCTTCAGGTGCTCGTGAGCCACTGTTGGAGCCGCGGGCGAGGGGAGAAACATGGGGAGAAGGTTCCCACCGCAGTGTTAGACCTCGGAGCTGACGCTGGTGGCCCCGTCTCCCCCCGCGCCCCCCGCCAGCCCCAGCCGCGCGGCTCCGTGTAGGGCGCGCGTGACGTGCGCTTGGGCGTGCTTCTGTGGACAAAGGAGACCAGGCTGGGGCCTCTGCATTCCTCCATTTCCGCAAATTTATAAACAATCTCTCGTTCCCCCTTCTAATAATCCTCCCGTTCGGACGCAGCCAGCACCCCTGGGAGGGGGGGAGAGGGCCCAGGCTGCCGACAGCAGTAACCCTGTCAGCATTAACATCCCTGCCTATTAGGAAGGAAAGACAAATGCAGCCCAGTTCCCGATAGCAGCGTGAGGAAATTAAAGCCAAGGTCTAATGCATAGAGCTAGGTTTAGTGTCTGGCAGCATAAAACCATTTTGGCTGCCAAAGCCAATTACACTCACTTTCTCCCAGCTGTAATTTTTCAAACCTGCCTCCCCACCCGCTTGCCCCATTAACTTATTTACCACCACCTTAAACAAGGGAAAAAAAAAAAAAAAAAAAAAGGGAAAAGAAAAGCAACCTAAAACACAAAGCCTTTCTTCCCCAGCAAACAATGAAACTGGTTTTGGAAGGAGAGGATAGGGCAGAACACACACATACACACAACAAACCATCAGACCTCTCTCTGCCGGGTGCCTGAGAGTTCGGATGACGTTGTAGGGGGAAGGAAGAAGACGACATATGCATGTCCACATCACTATAGGGATGTTATTTTAGCCATACAAGATAGTTTTATGCTGCCAGACACGAATCCATGGGCCTTGTTGCTCTCTGGTACACTTTGCTTTGCAGTGTTGAAGGGCTGCTGGCCCCTGCAGCAGCTTGGGAGCGGAGGGATGTTGGGGACTGCTGAGCATGCAGAGACCAGGTCCCCAAATATTCCCTGGGCACTAAGCCAGCCACCCGCAACTGTGTAATGAAGCTCTGCTGATGAAGTAAGGCATGACTTACACCTTGCCAAGTGAAAGCAGTGTTGTGCATTTTCCCCTTTCCCTGTTGGATGTCTTTGTCCCCAGCTCCTCCACATGGGGTCTGATGGGGCTCAGAGAGCATGATCACCTCTGCCTGCACCCAGCACCAACTTCCCACACATCCTCGCTTTCCCTGAAGGCTGCTGAAGAGCAGCTCGGGAGTAAGGAGGAAGAAAGTACGGCCCCTCGCCTTCACTCAGGAGCCACACTGACCCCAGACACAAAGCCAACAGGGGATAACCCAGCTGGCGTTGTCTCCTCTGCAACATCAGTCTCAGCCAGGCCAGGCGGCCAGAACAACTGTGACCCTCTCTGGGGAAAGCTGTATCTCAGCAGAGACATAAGAACAGGGAAGCTCCTACGAGAGAAAGAGAGCATTGCAGAAAGGAACACACTTTAAGCAAAATATTTATAATATAATCCAGCAGTAATAGCTATTCTCACGCTCTGCTTTCTCAGTGCGATGATGCAAAACAAATGTGTAGTTAAAGGGAAAAAAAAAACAACAAAAAGAAAAAGAGACAGCTCTCCCACTTCAGAGAGCAGCTGCGGAGTCTTTGCAGCTGTAAATCCCCGGGTTTTAGGGAATTTCAGTCCTGGTGAGCTACAAAATCACTGCAGTACCAGTAGCACAGCGTCTTACCGTCGGCAGGGCTGAGGCCCCTGGCAGCAGAGATGACGGAGAGCGTGGGGCTGCTGTGCACAGAGCGGAGGTAGTGCTCCATGTGGGGTGCCACGTGGGGGTGCGGTGGGCTGAAGGGCGACTCGCCAGGCCCGGCAGGGTGCGGAGACAGGCGGATCAGGGAGATGTCGGAGATGACGGGGCTGCCACTCAGAGGAGGAGGCCTGGGAAGGAAAACACAGACATGCTGTTACTCACAGCCACCCAGAGCAGGCACAACTGCTTGTCACCCTTCTATGTCCTGCCCCACCACCTTTGCCCACAAGACAGGATTTTAAACACATAGTGGGACAATCTTCTCTTCTTGGCATACACGGAATCTGAAGTTCCCAAGCTTCCTGTGGACACGCACCAGTATTGCACTAAATACGTATTTGTGCAAGGTGGCTCACCCCAGCTGGGCTGCTGTGGAAAGGGGCACAAGCTGCTTTAGGCTGTGCCTGCACACAGAAGAGGCATGCAACGCCACCCCATCTCCTTGCACAGAGAGGCTAGCCACACAACAATATTTGAGGTAAACCCGGGGTTTGCAAATTCCCCACTGCCCCTGGATATCCAAATGTTTAGTGCTGCCATGTGCAGACAGCCCTTGACAGGGCAGTCTGTGCAAGGATGGAAATGTTGCAAGGAGAACTTAAGTGATCTTGAGCTGTGCTTTGCCCAGCCCAGCATGGCTTGGCCCGTGCTGGCGCAGCAGCCCCACCTCCTGCGTCCATCATGGCCAGCACAAACCTCCTTGACAGGCTGGTGGTATGGTTCAGAGGGCAAAAGTTCATGAGAGGTTTTACTGCATGCTTTCTGGGGGCCGCCTCTCTTAAATCCCTCAGATCCTCCTCAGGCCAAGTGCCACCTGAGAATAAAATCAGTAAACGCTGAGTGGATTCCACAGGTAACAAAAAAAAAAGTCACATGCATGTTTCAGTGCTTAAGCAGTTTTTTGAAGGGTGAACAAGGACGAAGAGAAAGTCTGTGGACTTCTCCCAGACACGTGCCCTACTCTACCCTCCAGCCTCTTAGACACAGAGGGTGCAAAGGAGAAATAAGTTAGTCACCCTGACCTGAGAAGCAGAAAATCTGAGCTAGACACCAAAGGAGGCAGAGCTACCATTAGGCAAAACAAAAGAGCAAAATCTGCTTTGTATTAGCTCTCTCTGTACTCACAGACTGCTGGAAGCAGAGCTGGTGTTGACACACAGGTCACAGCAGGGACAGCATTCGTCCCTGGCTGGGTGCTCTGGCAAAGCAGAGGGAGATGGATGTGCTCCCCATGAGGCTGCACCCAGAGCACAGAAGACAACTGGGATTTGGAGGTCAGGCATCTAGGACATGTGCTGATCTAAGGGAGGGTACTACAGAGGCCCTTCACTGAGACTATCCAAAAATGCCATTAGTGAGTGCATGTAAGATGTGTCTCTCCATGCACAGACAACCACAAACACGATGGTCTGAGCAGTTTCAACACGCCACCAGCACCTCAGGATCTCAGTCCCACCCTGCCTTATCAACAGTTCAGGTGCATTTTAATTTATTTGTAATACTTGCATATCAACAAAACCACACAGAAATGTAATATAAGCTTTGCAGACTTATTCAGTTTAACGAGCATGTTTGTCTTTGTTTGATCTTCTGTGTGTTTCTCTGTCTTTATGATAAATTAGTAAACCTTGTGGCTTTTTGAACACTTTCTACTGATGGGTAGTAAATTAAATGCTTTCTGAAATATTTGTAGTTCAAAGTACTTTTCTGTAGCAATACGCTCTGTGGCTCAGTGGTGTGAAATAACAGGCAGTGAAAACCCATCACACATAAAGGCTTTCTGGAGATGCATAGCCACCAAAACAGGTGGCTCATCAGACCCAGGCTGGGGTTTTGCCAGAGGAACACCCACCGGCATCGACCCTGTTTGCTTTTTTTGACACTGAAAGACAAACTGATGATGGCATGGCTATTTCAGACCTCATAACCTCCCCACCTGTGTTGCCATGGCCTTCCATTACCAAAATTATGGGGTGACCAAAGTCACTCTCTGGTGCCTCTCGCCATGACGTCAGCCGTGGCGGCGGCGAGCTCAGGAAGCGGCAGCCGAGGCCGCTGGGGCTGGTTTCTGTCGAGGCTGCTAATAAAGGCATCCGAGCACGGAGCCGACCAATTTATTTCTACCGGGGAGGAGGGAGAAGTGAATCAAAGTCTCTGTTCCAGATTTAGTTTCAATTCATTTCTAATAATCTCCACCGCCTCATCTGGAAAAAATGAAACAGGATTAAAAAAAATGATGTCATTAAGAAAACATCTGACTAATTTTTCTTCTGACGAAGACTTAATATAAGTGAGGGGCGATGTAAATTAAAAGCAGCCCCAATCTTCCCTGGGCCACAGAGCCTGCCTTAATACATAAGCCATGAAAGAAGTTTTCTTACATATACAATAAGTTCCCTCTTTCATCAGTACTCAGAGCTTCTCCCAAAAGGGTTGTGAACTTCTTTGATGCAGTCCTGGAACTATGTATTACCAGGTTTACGAGCCTTTGGAGCCTCTGCTGATCAAACTGTGAGGCCGACATCTAAAATGCGTGTAACAATATGAAGGGCTTGCTGTTCATTTTCTCTGTGCTAAATTAGGCAGAAATGCTGGAGTCGCTCAGAGTAGGAAAACTCCACCCTGAACAAAGAGGTAACACTGGGAAAAAGATCAAGAATTTCCCCAAAATGCATGCAGCTGGAAACGCAGCTGCTGTTTGAACATGAGGTTGGCCCTGTGCACAAAGACTGGGCTAGTGAGAGCAGGCAGCTCCTTATGGCTCTGCTGAAAAACTGTCCTTGCTCACTGGTCCATCTGTGGACTAGGATAGCCATATTCGTATCAAGGTCTGGCTCCTGTGAGCCCTCCCAGGCAGGGATCACCTCTCACCATTGTACACCTACAATTCTGGCAAAACAACATCCCACAGTGAAGCATGTTGCAAAATAACGTGGTTTCCAGGAGCTGCCTACTAGGAACAATGCACTCAGCCAGGGGCATCCTCTGCTCCTAATTCCCTAAAGATTTGATTTTTTTCCCCCCTTTTTCCCCAGTTGCATTATTTCTTATCCCACACTGATCCATCACATTGGCACTGCAACTACACAGGGAGAGGCAGCTGTATCCTCACAGGTCTGCTCCTTGCAGAGAAGAACCATCACATCCTGCTCTTTAGAGGCAGTGGATGAGAGATGAAGCAGTGCTGGCACAAGGCAGCTCTGTCCCGATGTCCAGCTCACATCCAGGGCATGCAGGGCTCTCCATGCCCATGCCCCAGACCCTGCAGTGGGACAGCCTTCAGCCTGGTGTGGTGAACCAGCCCATGCAATGAAACCATGGTGCCAGACCTGCGTTCATCAGCCTGTCCATAGAGCTCCCTGTCCAGACCTCTGCTATCCAAGTCACTCCCCACTTCTTTCCTGGATCCCACAGACAGCATGAGGAAAACACCCCACCTGAGGGAGAGCTCCTGGCTTTGCTGAACACAATGCTCTAAAAACGGTTGCTGTCTGCAGTGGGATGAGGGATTTCACCTGACCACATATATTTCTGGAGAAAGTGGGATTCTGGTTTTCAAATAGGCTAAGGGAATTGGGTGTCCAAACGCCATTAAATTTAATGTGAGCCAGGGGCCTGTTTTCCCTGCGGCTCCAGCAAGAAGCCCAGGCTCTATAATTATTGCTCAGGACTTGCAGAGCAATTTGCATCTCTGACGAAGCACGTGAGCCTGGATTCATTTTCTCCCCCACCCAGGAATGCCTTTTCCTTTGCTGCTCTTTAAAAGAGGGAGAAACTGAGATGTGGGAGACATTACCTGATGCCACCTAAGGGATGCTGGGCCTCATGGTGGTGCTGGGGGCATACAAGCTACTAAAGGCTTTACAGAGCAGGTCTTTACTAGTGCAGTGGATGACCCTCTGGGAGAGCAGAACTCCTGGCACAATTTACCTGGCCTCAGCTGCCTGCAGAGCAGAACTGTGGGGCAGTGGTAACATGTGACAGTGGAGGAACAAAATCAGCAAAAGGAGAGATACCAGCATCTGAGTCATCTGACACACACTGCCTGTGAGACACTGGGAGACTTCTGGTGGTTTCCCAGGAGCTGGTCACTCCGTAACAGTCCTTCACTGGGTGAAAGAGATCTGCTTAATTTTCTTGCCTCTTGGGTTTTGCTGAAAGGAGTGACAGCTCTTCTGAAGTTCTGCAGTCTCATCCCAAAGTCTGGAGGAGGGAGCTGGCATTTTCCTTTGAAAACCAAGGCAAAGAAACCTCAGCCCATGGTTTTCAGTGAGGCAGAGCACCATTCTCCTGTGAGTGCCCTGGAGCCTGGCAGATGCTTGTCTTTGATGCTGCTGCTGGAAGCAGTGCTGAAAAAGAACCCTTGTGGTCCCACAGCAGAGAAGCAGCACCCTCTCTGAGGAACTGGGCTGGGCACCTGGGAAGGGAAAACCTCAGGAACTGGCCAAACCAGTGCTGGCTGCTACGGAAAGGGCCTTGGGGTTACTTTTTCCTGCTCTCCCTCAGTGGACATGCATCGGCAATCCTAAAATCTTGCATGGTGGAAATGAGGCAACATCTCACCACTTCTGGGAGTCTGCAGCCTCTGCAAGGGGCACTCAGCAATGAATGTAACAGTTAAAGAAGCTGCATATTTCTGAAATAATCTCCATCAGTTAAATAAACCCCAGAAAAATGAAGACAATTACCAAGCACTAATGTTCCATGACTAGTCTAAATTAATACTTATGTGACAAATAAATTCATTCTGCAGAAAACAAAGAGCTGAATGCTTTTCCATATGCTTAATGGAATATAGACACTTGAAGGCAATTGTTTTGCTCTACAATAAAGAAATGCATAGCTGCTAAACAGACATAGAAGCAAGGAACAGAACTACTCATGGGGAGGGGTATCATAACCTGGTAGATATTGCTATTAAAAAGTTTTTTAAAAAAGCTTTTAAAGCCAACAATCCTTTTCAAACCCCGCATAAACCCCCTTGCTTTTGTCTTGTTTTACATAAAACTTCCTAGCCTGTTTTTCCAAGTCCTGTGTACCTAGAACATCACCTTTGTCTGAAGGTGATGGAAGAAAGCCATATAGATGACTGAAAAATGGACTGCTCTCATGGCAGACAGTGTATGGATGGGATGCCAAAGCTGTATTCAACAGGAAACCTAATGTGCCCCAGGATTCATGCTAAATGATTGAGTCTAAACAGCTCTCACCAGCCCCTCAGCTTCACCTCTGTTTATTTCTGATTTAAAGTCCCTTACAACAGGAAGGGCGAGAGGTCGCAACAGTTGTGCGGTACCCTGAGGATCAAACCCTGCAAGGACCCTCAAACAAGGTAACTTCCAGAGGTCAAACCTGGGCCACGACTATCAAATTCACATGGCATTTGACCATTCACAAAGATTTCCCTTCCTGCCGTTTTTTCAGCTCGGAGAGCGGAGGACGTGCCGCGGGAGCAGCGCAGAGCTGCCTCGCAGCCGCCTGTCCCCGCAGCCGCTGCCAGGGAGCGCAGGGCAGCCTGGTAATGAGGCGATGGGGAATCACCGGCGCTTCCCAGCTCCCCCAGCACTGCAACAAGTTGATAATTACCAGTAAAGTGACCTGATGATCGAACGTAAGACTATCAACTTGGAGAGCCAGCCTATGTGTCCCTCTGCAAAGAGATCGAGATGGGGACTCAAGAGACATCACTGCTAACTCCCAGACCCCACTCTTCGGGATGCACAGCACAAGTAATTTTTTTTCCCCTGTATCTTCTCAGCTCTAAAATAAGGTTAATAATTTTTTTCATACTCATGAAGATGAATATATAGAAAATCAGAGCTACCATAACTAATTCAGCAGTTAATGGTCTCACTTATAAGATGTTACAGAGATAGTGAATCTGAACAAAAATTGTTACAGCTTTTCTGCAGAAATTTAATAGGCGTGTTTCATGCAGTTCATATTTTCTCTTTTCCCCTCAAACCTGTCTTTGAGCAAAAAAGGAAGCATAAAAATAATAATAAAGAAAGATTTATAATAGTAAAATATCTATTTAAAAAGATAGTTTTATCAACATGGGTAAGTTCCCATTGGATGGGTTTATGGATGGAATTGGTAAATTCAGCATTGTAACAAGACTGTATGGCAAAACTAGATGCTTTTCTAAAAGATGAGCTTTAAGTGCACTACAAGGTTTGGAGTTCTAATAGTAGGAAATAATAATTTCTGCCACTGTAGAAATTAAAGAGGGGAATCCTATGACCGATGTTGCCGATGTTAGATCAGATAACTGTGGTAATTCCATTGGGCCTTAACAGATAAAAATCTCTGAATATGAAATCTGTTATTTGTGAATTTGTGCTTTGGGCACCACTTTGAGAAGGATTTAGGTAGACACTAGGAAAATCCCACTCCACATCCATTAGCAATGGCAGTTGTCATGCCTAAAATCTAATCTTGTACTACCGAAATCAAAGAAAACTCTGCCACCAATGGGAGGAACAACAAGAAGAGGTCTCCAACACAACTCCTATGTTTTTCATCTACACAGTATCATAATCTAAGGCAGGTACAAATTCTTTGCATGATTTTTTCCCATCCCTTAGACTTAATGCTACTTCTAGCATATGAGTAATTTAAAATACTTGCTCCAGGTAAGAAAAAGAATTTTTTTGTTACAAAAGTGGAAAAAAACAGTAGTAAACATCTTTCATTTTTCCTTTTGAAAGACTGTCCCATATTCAAACATACCTGACTTCAATCCTATATTTAAAATATCTAAACCCAAGAGCAAATCAAACAACCTATTTGATTTCACCTGATATATATTATTTTTCAATAATGAAATCAGAAGTGTTTTGGTTTAGAGTTTGAAACCTTTTTCATCTAAGTTTCACCATAAGTTAACCATCTTTTTAAGCTCACAGACTATTGGCAGCCTGAGTGGGGACAGGGGCAACTTTTGGAGGGAGCAAAGCTGGAAGCCTGAGCACAGGAATTGGTTCTCAGATTAAAAACTCTTCCAACCACATATGGTTTCTCATTGCACTTGTGCTGCATTTACCACAACAAGGGTCTAGTATTGGCTGACATTTGTAGCCACAACTGCAACACAACAACAATAACAACATTGCTTTTAAAATGGAAGAAACGCTAATTTTTATAAGTAAGGTTGCCCTCCATTATACAACACACAAAAAAGCAAGACATCAAAGGCAGAAATTAGGGTTGATACAGGACCTTCAAACCCAAATCAAATTAGTGTCTAAGGGAGAGATCTTTGATTTAAGCTTAATAGTGGTAATTTTTTCTCGGATTGTTTTATACTTAATCAGCCACACAACCCACTGTGCAGACATATGTTCCCAAAGCACATCAAAGCAAGTAAACATTCTGTTTCAGATCCTAATATCCTTTTTTTTCCCAATTATCTTACTTACATGATCTTTTAATTTAAGTTCTGAAAGCCCACCTTTTCACACCAGCTTTCCTTTACGAATGGAGGTAGAAGGATGACCAGCTCAGTTCTTATGAGATACTTGCCAAAAAAACTGCACAAGGAATAAATCAAAGCACAGCAGATGAGGCTCTAAGATAGATTCTTGAGAGATTAATGATGAAAGCCTTCAGAGAAGAAGCATATTTTAAGAAGGGGAACTTCAAGGGAGGTAGCTGAGGGGGAGAGAAGGAAGAAAAGTGAGAGAAAAGGCATGAAGAAATGCATGGATACAAGTGCAAGAGCCAGTGAAAGGAAGCAAACCTATGAAGCAATGCAAACCTGGAGGCATGTGAGCTTCAGGTTGAAACCACTGGGCCATGAGAACTTGATCCCAGTAGTCAAAATTTTTGAGAGTTGGGCTGTCAAAGCACTGCAGGGTCAGGGTGGGGAGAGGATGAAGGCTGGGCAGTGGCATGACTGATTGAAGGAGCAAGCCAAGTGGGAATCAGTGGGGAAAAAGATGGGGAGAGGTGTAGACATAGACCAGATCCTGATGGCAGAGCTGAGGGAGATCTGAGAGGAGTCAACACTGGTGTGGGGATGTGGGAAATGGGTGTTAGAGAGATGTGTCGGATGTGACACAGCCATTTCTCTACATCTCATTGTTTTCCCGTGGGACACATGTTGAGGATATTAGCACTTTCAAGTGAGTACTTTGCTTGTAGCTGTGAAGACATTGGGCTTGGAAAACAAATGGAAGTGCATGTTTGTGGGGAAGAAATCTGAGTTTTTGAATCCCTGCCCAGTGTCTTCTTCCTATGCTACTTTTGGGTGGAGGCTTCTCTGCCTTAAAAGGTTATAACATTCAAGTGTTACAGAAGAGTTTAGCATTTAAAAGACAATTCCTATACTACTTTGGAAAAGTCTGTTTCCATGTTATGCCAGCACTAATCCATTGAGTAGAGAAAAAGACAGTGGCAGCAACACCACAGCAACAGAGCTCATGGAAGAGTCAGGCAAACCACAGAAAATGCTTATTCATTCATTACACTTTAAATCTGCCTTGGCTCCATACCTGTCATATCCCAGAAAAGCAAAAAAAGACCATTCCTCTTCATCATGACTGTAATACAATCAACTGGCTGCAGCATTACTCTAACCAACGTTAACTAACAGAGTCTGTGTCTGACATCTATAATTTCATGTTAACAAATTAGGTAGACTCCTGCATTTCCTGGTACCTTGAATGCCCAAGAAGCTCATAACTTTTATTTATATGCAAAATGTCAGGGAAAGGGCAAACAATGTTATGCCAGAAGACCATAGCCAAATCACTTGGTTGGAATGTGCTGTAAATCACGGGGTGAATGGAAAATGAATCTTTGTTCCAGGACAACGACTTCCAGCATTAATGTTTCTGCTAATATGCTCCTTTTTCTGTTGGGAATGTCCTCTTCCCATAATCCAAGGTCCTATAACTTAAAACCTATAGCTAAACAAGACACCAAAGAAGAAAAACCTACATCCAATTAATTACAAAACTCTGAAATGTCCTGCTTCTCTTTTCTAAAGTACAGGGAAAACCATTGGTGTTCAAGCCTTAGAAAGATGACACACTTGCCCTAAGCAGCAGTAAGCTGTTATAACTAACTGGAAGTAACCAAACCCCATAGTTTACAAAGGGGAAAATAACAAAATGGGAACAGGTACAGCATAGATCTCTACAAAGCCTTTCCAGACACAGCAGACAGAGGAGCTCCGTCAGTATATAAGGTGATTGTGATAGCTGTGCAGAAATACATCACACACACACAGACACATGCCAGGCACGCTGCTGGTGTGCTGTGTGTGTACCTGCCTCTGGTGCATCACAGCACAAAGGAGTAAGAGATGTGCATTCCCATAATAACAAAGCTTTTGGTTGGGGCTCCCTGGGTTTTCTGCAGGAATTAATTTTACTGGCATTTGACACATTTTAAATAGCAACAGCACTCACAGTAACCTCCAAAGGGAAATATTCCTGAACAATATATAATAAATACATTGATTTCTAATAATAACCATCTGCCCTAAATCTTTTTTGCTGACAGGTTTAGTTGGACCAAAGGCCCTTTTCAAATCTACTTCATGACAGTTCCCATCACTACATAAAGACTTTGAAGTGCCCTAACGTGCAGTAAAATGCGAGAAAACCTACCAAACTGTCAATATTTCTTCACTTCTAAAAGGAAATGCTAATGGCACTCAAAGAGCTCAAGATGTAATGTAAGATCAGATCCAGCAGACTGGCTGATCTAACCAGCCTTTGCTTTGCAACGAGTATGCTGGAAAGCAAGCAATTATATGGTGAAGAGCAGAACTAGGTAAAAGTTTTTCACTGATGTGACTGTAGGGAATAAACCCTTTTTATTCCAAACAAGCTTTTTTCTTGAAGTATCTGGAGTTTTCTGTACAAAATAAGAAAATTAACATTAATTTCTTCTTTTTAACCTATCACTTTTGTTTTCCTTTCTCTTTTATTTTAACATTAGAAAAAACATGAATGAGACATAAATGTTTTTTTAAACCTGGACAGCATTCCTCTATGGTTTAATTTTTCATAGGGAAAAGTTGAGCACAAATAATTCAGAGAAAGCAGAATCTCTCTCCAATTACCTGCAACAAACAACTGGCATTTCTCTACCAGCTCTAGCCTGCAATGTAAGACTCAGAACGGCTCTATAGCAGGAGAAAGTAAAAGCAATAAACAGAAGTCCAGTCCTATGGTAAAACCCCAGCACTGCTCACCGCACTGTACAACTTGAACATACTTCAAAGGAGCCAGGATTCTTCCCCCACCCCTCAAATCATCATCTCATGGTAAGAAAAGAGGTGTTTCATATCTCATCTGCCACATAACCACCCAAAAAAAAATCTTCCTTGCAAAACTCCTTTGCTCCCAGATCCATTGCTTTCATTGACTACAGCTGCTCTCCTATTCTTTCAGTTTTTCAACGGCATAGGAAAATATAACACATTTATCAAGGAAGGAATAGGGATCTGATGTTCCCCAGCTGTTTACTGCTGAAAGTTTACACTAGTGCTTTTCAACCTTTGGTTTTGCAAAACCTTGGGAAACACTAAAAACTCCTTTAGGGGTTGTGAGAGTGAAAAATCTCTGCAAGGCTCTTGTTATTTGAGCCAAATTCACTATACCATGTTTAACAACTCTGCTAGAAATTTCTTAGGGAGGCCACAGACTGCAATAGCTTGAAAACCCCTCACTGACCCTATGCTTCCCAAAATCAGTAAAAATTACATACAAAACATTCTTAGAGTAATCCCTGATGACTGCCCAAATCCATCCTACACCCACCAACATCAGCTGGTGCAGGAGCAGGCAGATGTGATTTAGGGAACCTCGCTATGCTGGCGCAGAGGTAACCCCGTATCTCCTGTGTCTGCTGCGTACCTACAGCAATACCTCCTTCCCAGCACCATGCAACGGGAGACCTGCAGGCCTCATCTTTCATTCTCTTATCTCATGCAGCTATTCCTTATGCAGACACATTTCTGTATACAAATCCCATTATACTTGACCCTCAGTTCACCCTGTTTCCATTACAACGTTGTAGACTCAACCAGACTTGCTCCAGTGCCAACTCTGTGCTGTCATTCCTTGCGCAGAGTGGTAATAAAGAAATCACTGTTTTAAGCTGACAAAGAACAGATTTCTTACTAAGTAAACACTGATGTTTTGGTAGGGAAATTAAGTTATAAAATTGTGTCTACAAAGGGAGACCATACAGATGGAGTTTGTTAAGAGACAGCAATACAGTCAACAGTGGTTAATTCAATTGCCTACTACTTATCAGATTTTTTTTTTTTTAAGGCTTATCCAGTTTTTGTAAATGCAAATGCAGAAAAGCATTTCAAAGAGCCGTTGCCATTGTAGCTGCAGAGTGATGTGCACACGCACATGGCCTTTCCAGGCCAAAGAACCCGGCCCTGTGTATCTGCCGTGGCTGTGCTGGTGATCACCAGCCTGGGAGGAGAGGAGGCCTGGGCACAGACAGCTCATCACCACACCACCACCCTCCAGTGGCTTCTGTCCTTAGGGCTGTGCCATGGCCTCGCTTCTCCTGGCCACTGCTCTCACCTGCCTCTCTGCCTGCATGGGGCCTCCAGCCAATATTAGACACCCAGGCCTTCCT
>VZUI01091875.1:0-16973 GCA_013401135.1 Cettia cetti | reverse complement strand
CCGATCCCGGGCCCCGAGCTCTCCGTGTGCCGGGCCCCGAGCTCCGTGTGCCGGTCCTCCACTCCCCAGCCCACTCCGTGCCCCTGTGTCCCCCTCCGTGCCCCGGGTCCCCACACGCAGCCCGGTGCCCTCCGCGTGTCCCGGGTGCCCAAACCCTTCCCCACGGCGCCTTTTCGGGTCCCCCGTTACCCCCCCAAGCCCCTCAGGCCCGTGTCCACGCGTGGGGCTCTGCCCCGTGGTCCCTTTCTCACGACCGAGTGGGAAGGATGCTGTTGCCTTAGCAACGGGGCAAAGCGGTGAGGAGCGGGGCTGTTGCCATAGCAACGAGGCAGAGTAGGATGATGCCAGGGGCCGCTGCCATAGCAACGGAGAGGAGCGTGTTGCCGTGGCGACCGCAGCTTCCACTGAGGCTCTTCCTTCCCATCGCCACGGCAACAGCAGGAGATGGGGAGCGGGCCGCTGTCTCCGTGGCAACAAAGGGGAGGGAAAAGGGGAGGCCGTTGCCATGGCACCTCCGCGGTGCTGCTCTCCCTGGCAACACGCATCCCTCGCCACGGCAACAGGGAGAGAGGGAGGCTGTGGGCCAGGGGGGTGTGGGCAGCCGGCCCCCCTCGGCAGGGAAGGGATTATCGCCGCCTCGGGAAACTGTCCTAAAAATTTGCCAGCCCAGGCGTGAAGGCGGCATCGCGCCCACAACACCCCCGGGCCGGCGCAGGGATGGGAGGGAAGATGTGGTGGGCAAGCAGAAGTGGTTTGGGGGGGTTCAGCAAAGAGCAGGTTTGTTAGCAGGGCAGTGTGCATTAAAAAAATAACTAATTCAGGCCCTGGCAATGCTGACTTGTTATGATTGCAGCTGACACTCACAAATTGCAGTGCTGAACAAGCAAGTAGGAAAGCCCTGTGTGCTTATTTTTGTTCAATTCATAGCACTGTCAGTCTCCTTCCCTCATCCTGACCGTGACAATATGAGAGGAGACACGTGCTCTGGTAACCAGGGAAGTTTCAGGTAGATAGATATGGATGCAGGCTTTAGGCAGAAGAGTTCAAAGGTGTTTACAAACTGCAACTCAGTTCTGCACTTTGATTTGGGCTTTGGGGACATCTCCCACTGGTGACAGTCTCAGCTCAGTCCATGGATCTACTCATCATTTCCAAGAAAGATAATGTTTAAAACTTCCTATGTACCTTCAGCACAAAACGAAAAAGCCCAGCTTGCTAAAAACCTTCTCTGGAGGGTCACCTTGAGCTGAGAAAAGACTACAGACTGCGAGTGTGAGTGTCACAAAAACACAACAAAAATAACCGTTTGAGGGGCTGGGACATCTGGGCTTTGTTTCCTGCGCATGAGCGAGGTGTCAGATTTAGGTCACCCCGCTCCCTGGTTAAGCTGTGGGTCATGGGAGCACCTTTTAATGCAGCTCTGAAAGGCTGTGACACCATGTGATGCAACACAGAGTGTGAAACGCTGCTGGAACCCAAGGGGATGGGTGTTTAAGGGCTTCTGTGTGGCATCGTTGCTATTTAAGGCTGGTTTCCCCCGGGTGATCGAGGCTCCAGCAGCAGCTCCTCGCTCCTGACTCCTCAGCAGTAACATAATCCCACATCCATCCTGCATTTAGAGTAAGACTTTTGCTGCCAGGACAAAAGAAAGCCAAAGGCGTCAGGTTTGGGGGCAGCAGGGAGAACACACGTATATATAATTTCATCCACTTGGCAGATCTGGGCTCTGGAGTTCTCCAGTGCCTCTGGAAGCGAGTGGATTGCATTCCCCCCTCCCTATAGGATTACTGCCAGACACAGCCCCGGCCCCTGACCTGTGGGGCAGCGATCACCCCACAGCCCCTGCCCCAAACCCCATTAGGGGGGTTTATAGTTACATCAAAGCCTGGGCTCTCTGCCCTCCCTTGCCAATAAAACCACTTAAAAGGAGGAAAAAGAATCCAGGTGATTCATTTCCCTGGCTCCCCCACCACGACCACTTCTTCTTCTTCAAACGCTGGGAGAAAACCAGGACAAAGAGCTCAGTCTCGGCGCAGCTGAGCCCTGGTGCAAAATAGAATAATTTCCATTCATGCCCAGGATACCCCAAAACCCAGGGGCCAGAGCAGCCCCCCCAGGAGCACCAAGGTGATGCATGGAAAGCCACAGGCGACTGCATGGAAAAAGCCAACCCAGGCTTGTTGCAAACTTATTTATTTATGAAGAATGAGGTAATGAAGAAAGTGCTAAATCCAACCAGTGTTAACTCTAACCGTTCTCAGCAGGTCAGCAGGGACCCCAGGGTGCCATTCTGCAGGACCACCCTTGCCAGCATCCCTGGGAGGGGACAGGGGACTCTGCCACCCACACACCCCACCCCAGGCTGGGCAGCAGGAGGGCACAGACAGGGAAGGCAGCGAAGCCCAGCCCACCCCCTGCGGACTCCAAAGCTTTGCTGGGGATTTTAAGTGGCTGCTGGTGAAGGAGAACTCACAAGGGTGGGAAAAGGGGTCACAAGGATGCTCATAAGGATGGGAAAGGGATAAAATCCCGTTATTGCAAATGGGTGGTTTGGAGAGCTGCAAGGGGGTGAATGGCCTCTGCGAGGACTCAGCTCAAGGGTCCAGCAGGAACCAGCCCCTTCCTGATCTCCCTAAAGTGCAGCAGGACTGAGCCCTCCCCCACAGCAGGAAATCCCCCTTAAAAAAAAAAAAAAAAAGGTTTTTATATATTTATATATATATAAAAAAGCAAACTCTTTACCAATACTTCTCAAAAAGTGGTACAAAAATACAGTATAAAAACACAGCCTCCAGTATAAGACTCGCAGTTGCAGCAGCAGTTTCCAGAACATAAAATCCAGGACCAGCTACTGCGTGAAGTGACAAGGAAGTGAGGTACGGTCCAGCCGAGCCAGGGGACTGCCCACAGGGTGCTGCTCATCCCGGGGAGAGGCACGTCCTGCCATCACCACCTCCATGGGATCCAGCCAGAGGTGAGCCCTGTGCTGGGCTCTGTGTCTGCCTGCTTCCAGGAGCCAAGGCAGACGTGGTTGCTTGGAATTTTTAGGGCGAGGTGGATAGCCAGGGGTAGCTCCCAGTGATGCTGTCAGTGGCAAATGGCAGAGAGGGGTGAAGTGGCTGCTGAGGAGGGGGAATAAATTTGAACTCTTGAACTGGAGCAGTCACTGAGGAAACTTCACAGCAGGGACAAGGGAAATCTTGGAACAGCCAGTGGCAGGAAACCAACCCGGGGTAGGTGATGCTGTTGGGGGGTCTCTGCTGTGGACCCATTCCCACAGCCACTGCCACGTGCTGCAGCCCCCAGGGCCAACAGTTCAACAAGCAACCAAAAAAATTTTAAAAAAATGTGCAAATTGAGAAGGAACTGGGGGGTTGTAGGGACCAGGGTGGGGGACACACCAGTTGCTAGTGCCCCTTAAGGTGAGCAATCCTTTTGAGCAGCTGGGTCTGGCGCAGCTGCAGCTGCCGCTTCTCGGCCGCCATCCTCCTCTCAGCGCTGATGAGGGACTGCAGGTACTCGGAGGATTTGCTCAGGATCACCACTTTGGGGGTCTTGGGGCAGCTGGCGAGCCCGGGCACCTGGTCCCGCAGGGCCAGGAAGCGCGAGCGGAGGTCGTTGCGCCGCTTGCGCTCCAGGTAATTGTGGTTTTTCCTCTTGGCCACGTCCTCGCTGTCCGAGCCGGGGCTGCTGCTGCTGCTGCTGCTGGGTTTTGGCAAGGCAGGCTCGGGCAGGGTGGCAGCAGGGGGTGGCTCCACAGCAGCGCTGGGTGGCTCCTCCTGCTCCTGCCGGGGGGACTCTGGCGGGGGACAGGGGTCTGGCGGCGAGCGGGCGGCGTAGTTGTGCTGCTGCTGGTGCACGGAGATGTGGAAGCGTTTCATGCAGGGGTCCAGGGGGTCGGCACGCAGCGTGATGGTGACCGGCTTCCTCAGGCTCAGCGATTGTCTCTTGTCCACCGTCACCACGTCGATCTCTTCACCTTCTGCTCTCGTGGAAAAGAAAGAACAAATCCTCTGTCAGCTGGGAATGCCCAGTCAGCTTTTGTCACCTTTCTGGGGGTTCCCACAGCTCCCTGGATAACCTCCCCCCTAAAGTTCGCTCATGCACTGCAAACTCTGCAACCTCCAGAAGGGTCTGAGTGATTTAAGTGCCCTTCCAATTCCGTCACGTGGGAAGGAGTGGAATTCCCCCCCTGTTTCACGTGCCTGGTGCCCCAAAATTGGACTGGGAGACTTTACTTCTGCCTCACTTCAGCACCGGGAGCAACATGTGTTCATCATAAAGCATCGTCAGGAAAGGAACACCCGAGCCCTCCGGGGTGGGGGTGGGGGGGAACTGGAGGAGCAGGATGCTGGGACAGCCTAGTTCCAAAGTTCATCCCGGTCGGGTGCTTTCATGGCCCATTGGAATTGTAAATGAGGGATTTAAGGGCAGAACTACCCTTTGTTCCCCTTGGCTGCAGCTTCCCACCTCGGTGACTTGTTACTTTTCACAAGTGATAAAGCCCATTCAGCCCCGGCTTCCCGGGGACAGAGGGGACAATCCCCCACTGTGCAGGGAGGGAGGGAGAGGTGAAGAGGTCCCTCCAGCAGACTCTGAACCTCAAAGGCATCTCAAGCCCAGAAACACAAAGACCTAAATAAAGCCTAATTGGCCCCAAAGCGCTCTGCCTGTTGCCACTGCAGTTGTCCCATCCCAGCAAAGCGCAGTGGCAGGGAGCTGGCTTTGGGGACAGCGAGGTGAGCAGGCTCCAGACGCATCCACCGCGATTGCTCTCGCTTCAAGGGATGGGCCTCCAACTTTTTTCCTAGGGTTGGGACGGAAATACAGCCCCCACTTGCTAAATGTCCCCCGAGATGCTCAAACCTCAGAATCGCGGGCAAAGGCCTGGCCCCCACTCTCCAGCCAGGGCTGGGCTTCTGAGAATGGCCCCAGCCCGTACCCCAAACCCTCCAGGCTTTGGGGTTCAGCCCAGGAAGCCCAGACCCCCCCGATACTGGGGCTGCCGGGCTGGGGACACTCATCAGTGTCACGACCCGCGCGGTCTCAGCCCCGTACACACACACGCTCATTAATAAAAAAGTCAGACCGCGTAGCCCCGCCCCCTGCAGGCGCCCATTGGCTGTCCCGCGGGGCCGGCCGGCTGTTCTGCCATCCCATTGGTCGGCGCTCCTGTCCATCAGCGCGGCCCCTCTCATTGTTTGCAATCTGTTGCTTTTTGTTCGGCGCCCACGTGGCGCGGCCGGACCCCTCCGGGACCCCCGCGGCCCCGGGACCCCACCGGGACCCCACCGGCATCCCCGCGGCCCCCGCATATTTGGGTTAAGCCTCTTAACGCCCGCGACCCGGCTTACAGTCCCCGGGCTACTAATGGCATTAAGCCCCGTGCCGTGACTCACCGGCGCAGGTGGCGGCCACCGGCAGATTTATTAACGGGGTCACGGCACCGCGTCAGCGCTCCCACGGCAGCCGAGTCAGCCCGGCCTCCGCGGGAAGCGAGGGAAACAACGCACGGGCCCCGACGGGGCTGCGGGGTTGTGGAGCCGCAGGGTGTTTGCAAATAAGCACCGAGAATTGGCGTGAGATGGGAGAGATGCGGGGCAGCGGCACCGCGCTGCCCTTGGCGGGTGGGTTGAGGAGCTATCCGCGTCCCAGCCCGACCCCCCGTGTAAACAGCCGCACGCACCCCACGCGGGACAGGCAGACGTGCCCCGGGGCTGGGCTGGGACACGCCACAGCCGGGGTGGCTGTTCCTGCCCGTCCCACCGAGCCACCGCCTCGGGGGACGCGCCGCTGCTCCCAAACCTGCTGCCCCCAGGGCGTATTTTGCTTTTTATCCCGAGGGAAGCCCGTCCCGGGTGGGCCGTGGGAGGAAGAAGAGGGAGCAGCCGAATTTCGAGCCGGCGGCGGAGCGCGGTGCAACGCTCCAAACCCCAAACTTTGCACGGTGAGCTGCAAACTTGCCCTTCAACCTTCCCACGAGGTTTCCGCGGGGCCGGGACGGGGGAAAGGGCCCACCAGAGTCCCACGCAACAGCCGGAGGGAGCCCCACGCACCCTCCCGAGAGGGACAGGGGATTCCCGAGCAGAAACCCAGCGGGAAAGGGGAACAGCCGAGCCCGCTTTGTTTGTGGGGCCGGGACCGGGGCTCGCTTGGAGTCTCAACAAAGGCGCAGCCTGGCTGGGAGGCTCCCTGCACGCACATGTGTGGACTCGCGTGTTGCCCACGCCGGGCTCCAGCACGGCTGGGGGAACCCGGCAGCTCGGCGGCGGAGCGGCTCCATCCCTTACCGGAATCGCTCTGGCCCTCGGATCCCGAGGACGCGGGGATCTTGCTCTCGGCCAGCGGGCAAAGGAAGACGGCAGCGGGATCCACGCACTCGCTGACGGAGCTGCTGAACCCAAAATCCTGCGCGAAGGACGGTTTGTGCGGGGTGGCTCTCTGCGTGCCCGTGGAAAGTTTCTCTGTCATCGCCTTCTCCAGTCTCTCCCGCGCTGAAAAACCGCTCCACATGCAATCCTTGAGGATGAAAGCGCTCAGGTTCCCGAAGATCTGACCCGTCCCTATGAGATACTCCGGCTCGTCCCCGGCGAGGCAGTACCGGGAGAGCCATCCCGGCCGCTCCTCCGCCCCCGAGCAGCACCCCTTCTCCCCGGGGGTGCCCAGCGGGGACAGCGGGGGCGTGGGGACCAGCTCGAACTTCTTCCAGATGTCCTCGCTGGGCGCTGTGGAGCGGTGGAAATCCTCCAGGGCGTCGTGATCGTAGAAGTAGTGCTGGTACGAGTCAAGCTCCATCTCTGCACGGGGAAGGGGGCGGCCGAGAGAAGAACGGGCGCTCAGGAGAGGGGCAGCCCCAGGGATGAGGGGGGACCCCCACCCCGGCGCCAGCCCCCGAGCCGGGACCGCGGGCGCATTGTTCCCCCGCTCTTATAGCCCGGCCGCGGAGCCCGGCCCCGCCTCCGCCAATCCCCGCGCAGATATTTGCATAACGGGCGTGGTCACTCATAATGCCCCGCCCCCATGGCACACGGTGAGGAGGGGTGCGCGCCCCCCCCTCCCGGGGGTCCCCGGTGTCGCTACCGGGGATGCTCACGGGGTTTTAGAGCAGCGGCCACCCCGTGCGCTGGGCTGGGGGCTCCTCGCTGCCCCCAGGAGGGTCCCGGGGGCTCCCAGAGCCGCCCTTGGCCCACCGGGGGGGGCAGGGTTTGGGGGATCCCCCTCTGCAAGCGCTAGGGAGGGACGCGCAGCTGTGCCACCAGCCTGGGGACGAGGGCAAAGCTAACTGGAGAAGAGGGGACGAGTCACAAGGAGGCATCAGCTGCTGCTGGGGATGATTTTTGAGTGCTTTTTCTTATCTGTCCCCGCTGCTTGGCTGTCACCCCAGTTCATGTTGGGCTGCCAGGATGGCAGGAGAGCGGCTCTGGCACTGGGCAGAAGTGGGGGTCACTTAGTGTGTCTGCCCAGCTCAGAGAGCCACCCTGGATGACGCCTGGAGGCACCCCCAATCCTTCCCAAAGCCCTCACAGACCCAGCAGGGAGCATTTCCCCCCTGAAAGACACCAACTCCAGCAGAAAGCTGGCTGAGACAAGGCGGGGCTGTGGGGACACCAGAAAAACAGAGTTGGGGGACACAGTGCCCATGAGGAACGAGGTCTGTGCACGGAGGAGGGGCCGTGGAGGGATTGGGAGCCCCCAGGGATGTCAGGAGCCACGGTCTACAGGGAAGCTGGGGTGTCCTGGGACAAACACTCAGCTCCCACCTGCAGCATTTTGCCCGTGCAGCACCTGGCACATCCAGCCCTGGGGTCTGCAGGGACACGCTGTGTCCTTGGGGACACAGGTGAGCTCAGCAGGATGCTGCATCTCTCCAACGCCAAGTTCCTTCTAGAAAGGGCACTAAATGTTGTGAAAACACAGCGGGGCTTTCACCTCCTGCACTTAAACGTTACACACACGAACAGAGAGGTACAAAGTCCACCCGGAACCGACAGATTCCCCTGGCAGCGTGTGCGAAGCCACTTCAGCCCCAGCACCCTCCTTGTGCCGGGCAGGGTGGGGGAGGCCACGGGATCTGCTCTGAGCGGCAGCGCTGGGAGCTGGGGGGGCTGGGTACCGGGGTGCAGCACCGGCCCTGGAGGGAGGAAACTGTCCCAGTCCAACCCAGTCCAACCCAGTCCAGCCCAGTTCAGCGACCAGTCCAACCCAGTCCAGTCCAGCCCAGTACAGCCCAGCCTTGCAATGCTCTTCATGGACCAGCACAGCCCAGTAGAGTCCAGTGTAGCCCAGCCCAGCCCGGTCCATCACAGCTCCCCCCGGTCCCCCCCGGTCCCCTCCGGTCCCTGTCCCCGTCCGCCGCCACCGGCGGGCGCAGGGCGCCACCTGCTGGCCCCGGGAGCACCGTCCGTGGGGCGGCGGGGACGGGGACGCGCGGGTGACACCGCACCGGGCACCCCCCGCCCGGGGGGACAGCGCTGCCCGTCGCTCCGTGCCTCAGTTTCCCCATTGTCAGCGGGCACTGGGCAGGCAGAGGAGCGGGGCTGGGAGCGGGCGCTGGGCTGGCGGCTGTCCCGGGGTCCCCAAGCAGGTGATGTGCCCAGGTGTGCCTCGGTGTGTCCCGGTGTGCCCCGGTGTGCCCCGGTGTGTCCCGGTGTGTCCCGGTGTGCCCCGGTGTGTCCCGGGACAGCCCCGGCCCTTCCCTTGCTGGCTCGGGGCTCGGCGGACCCTGCAAAGCTTTGCCAGCTCCAGCCGGGGTCGGTGCTGGCCCGGGGCTGTGGGCTCCCAGCCCTGGGGTCCCCGCGATGGCCACAGCCTCCTGAATGCTCTCCTGGCTCTTCCGGAGCAGCGCGGAGCATCCCAATCCTGCCCGCAACGCCCGCGGGGCTGGGGCAGGAGCTGCGGGATCCGGGAATCCCGGTGGAGCCCGAGCTGATGCTCCTTTGGTATTCCGAGCTCAGCTTTGGCCCCAGTCCCCGGCCACGCTGCCAGCCCCGGGCATGTCCCCGAGGTGTCACCAGCCGGAGTCCTCCCACCTCAGGGCTGCTGCTGCCCTTTTCCCTCTCTGGAAAGCAGGGCTGAAACCCTCTCTTCCTCCTTAGCAAACAGATCTCCCTGCACTGAGGGCAGAGACTGAGCTGGCACAGAGGTTTGTGCTGTCCCAGCACCTGCAGTGACAAGAGGGACGCGGCTGGCACTGTCCCAGCGCCTGTTCCAGCGCCACCACAGGAGCGCAGCCTCCTGCAGCCTACAGCGCCCGGCCACGTCTCCTTCCTCCCTTCTTCCCTTCCTCCCCGCCGGCCTCTGGGACGCCCCCAGCTTTTCCCGGGGCGAGGCAGGAGCTCGTCCCGGCTTCGAGGGGCTCCGGACGCTTTGAAGGAGCAGGAGCACGGTTGGGGAGGGCTGGGGAGGGCTGGAGGGGCCGCAGCCCTTTCTTTCATCCCGGCCTCTCCAGGCCCTGCGCAAACAGACCCGAGAGCTCTCGAGCACCCCCGGCTGCGCCAGCGGGGTGGGCGGGGGACAGCCCCGGGGGCTGCGGTGACAGCGACAGAGGGGCCACCCGCGGGACAGGATAACCCTCCCCGTGCCCCACAGCTGCAGGGTGCTGGCACAGAGGTCCCTGGCCAGCGCTGGGTGCGTGTCCCCGGCGCTGGCACAGCCCCAAGGGAGCTGCCCTGGCCCTGCTGGAGGCTGGCACTGCTCCACAAATGTTGCAAAGACATTTCCCCGTGGCCTTGTGCCGTCTGGATCCCCACTTCCAGCAGGGCTGAGCTTTGAAGCTCCAGAGCCCAGAGTGCTTCCCCGCAGTGAGCAGCCACCCCTGGAGCCCCACAGGGGTCTCAGAGGCGTCCTGGGCTGGGCTCTGCCTCTGGCTGTCCCCGTGCCACTGCAGCAGCAGCCTTCGAGCCACTCTGCCATCCCCACGGGAGCCTTGGATGGCTCAGGGAGGGAGCAGAGGCTGTGCCAACACGTCCTGGCCCATCTCATCTCAGCAGCCACGTGCAGCCATGCAATGAGTCCCCTTTGCCCCCAAGAAACTATTGGGTAGCAGGCACAGAGTCTGGCTGGAGATCTGCAAAACACCATCCCAAGCCCCTTTGGGCTGCAGGAACGCCACTGAACGCTGCCCAGCTGGACAGGGAGGGGGACAGCACCCCCAGCCCCGGGGTCACACCAGCCCCAGCTCTGGACAGGGAGGGGGACAGCACCCCCAGCCCCGGGGTCACACCAGCCCCAGCTCTGGACAGGGAGGGGGACAGCACCCCCAGCCCCGGGGTCACACCAGCCCCAGCTCTGGACAGGGAGGGGGACAGCACCCCCAGCCCCGGGGTCACACCAGCCCCAGCTCTGGACAGGGAGGGGGACAGCACCCCCAGCCCCGGGGTCACACCAGCCCCAGCTCCCCGGGCCTGCAGCCACCCACTCTGAGAGTGCAGAGAAAAGGAGAGGAAAATGCACCACTGGTTCCAGCCCTGCTGCCTCCTCACTCCCGCCACTCATCTTGTCTCTGTCACACCCTGCCCGACAGCAGGAGGTGCCCTGAGCCCTGGAGAAGCTCTGCGGTGTCAGGCAGGGCCGTCCCCTCGCTCAGGCAGGTCTGTGGCCCCCCAAAAGCTCTGGGAACACCTCTTTGCTGTTTTCCCCGAGCTCCCCCTCCCCGTCGGGGCTGGCCCAGCCTGGCAGGGCTGTCTGGTTTCGGGTGCTCTCACACTTGCTCAGATCCTGCTCCAGGTGTGCCGGATGTGTGACAGAGGGAGGTGTGGGTGGCAGCACGGATGGCACCGTGCACTGGAGCCTCCATCCTCCCATGTCCCCAGGGCCAGCATTTGGGTCCCATCTCCAAAGAGGCCCCTGTGGTGTCCCCAGCTGAGGCAAGTGGAGGCCAGGCTGGTGTAGTGTCACTGTCAGAGGGGTCCTGGGGACAAGGGTGACCATGTGAGTGGCCCAATCCCAACCACTGTGGGTGCCTGGAGTCCCCAGGCTTGGCAGGAGCTGCTGCAGGGACATCCCCGCTGGGATCAGCCCTTGGTGGCTCATTTATCACCATGAGGATCCCCCAGAGCATCTGCTGGGGCAGAAGGGTTCAAATCCCCCACCGGAAATTGTGCAATAGCAGATCTGGGGGAGAAAATCCTCCTAATCCAGGGAAATCCTGCTCTGTCTACTTCTCCTCTTCAAATGCAAGGCTGGGTTCACCTATCTGTGGTCTTTCTGCACGATCTCTGTCTCTTTGTGCCCCTAAAGCCGTGTTTGCCCAGGAGGCAGCTCCTGAGTGCTTTCCTCAAGGACAGGAATGCCAAAAGCATTTCCAGGAGCTGAGGAGCCCCGGGACAAAGGGAGGAGAGTAATGGTGCTGGGGTCACACAAAGTGGGGAATCTTGTCCCTAAAGCGTGGTCAAGTGCCACTATAGGAGTCCCCTCTGCTCCTGGGCAAGAGGTTTTCCCTGTGAAAAGGGAAACTGAGGCAAGCCTTTATCCACACCTCACTCCCCTCTTGTTTCGAGGTATTTGTACTTGATTTGGGCACCCAGAAGCCTCACACAGGGCCCCATCCCCAGGGTGTGGCACCCCTGTGACACAAGGGGAACCCACAGCAGGTGTATGAGGGGCCAGAAACTGAGTCAACAGTGACACCACTCAGTGCTCCCGAAAACTGGGAGTGCCTGGAGCTGCTGGGCCACCCACCCTGCTCATCTCAGCTTCTGCAGCATCCCAGCTCCTGTCCTCCCCGCCTGGTCCCATCCCCATGCCCCGGGGATGAGGGAGAGTGGCACTGGTGCCACGCTGGCCTCCTTGGCTCAGCCCCGCTCTGCAGAGTGACCATTGATCCCTGGTGGCTCAGACAAGGGCAGCTGTTGGCTGCCACTGCGGTGACAGTGACACAGGTCAGGGTGTGCTCACAGCACCTGGCACAGCTGGAGGGAGCTGGGATCGATATCCATGTGCCATCCAGTGAGGGGGGCACTGCGAGTGGCCCCTGCATCCCTTTGAGCAGGGCCCGTTGTGATCACAAGGGGGGATGGTTTAAACTGAAAGAGGGGAGATTTGGGTGAGATATAAAGGAGGTTTTTAACGATGAGGGCGGTGGGGACTGGCACAGGCTGCCCGGAGAGGTGGTGGATGCTCCATTCCTGGAAGTGCTCGAGGCCAGGGAGGATGGGGCTCGGAGCGACCTGGCTGGGAGCTGCCAGGGAGGTGCGATGGGCCGTAAGGCCCCTTCCAGCCCAAACCGTTCTGCGATCCTAAGGGATGAAGGGCTGGGGTGGAGGGAAGGGACGGAGCGGGCGGCTGAGGGATGAAGAACGGGGGAATGGAGCGATGAGGGATGTAGGGCAGAGGAGAGGTGACGAAACCCCGCGCGCCGGGGGGAAGGGGCCGGGACAGGAGGAGGAGGAGGAGGAGGCGGGTGGGGGCGGGCCGGTGTGGCCCCTCCCGGGGCGGGTTCTCCGGTACAAGGGCGGGCGGGCGGCGGCTCAGCCCATTCATCGGGCACGGCATGGCCGGGGGCGGCGGCGCGGAGCTGCCCGGGGCCGGGGGGCTCCTGCCGCCCGCGCTCCGCCAGCACCGCCGCAGGGTGAGCACCGGGGGCACACCGAGGGGGGTCCGGGCTGCCTCGGGGCGGCGGGGGGGGGTCCTTCCCGGTGTCGCTAACGTCGATCCCGGTTGTAGGAGAGCCGCGAGCGGCTGTCGGTGTGCAGCAAGTTGTGCTACGCCGTCGGGGGAGCTCCGTACCAGATCACGGGCTGCGCCCTCGGCTTCTTCCTCCAGATCTACCTCCTGGACGTGGCGCAGGTACGGCCGCACTGGGGCTGCGCTGCGGGGCGGGATTGGCCCTGGGGCTGGGGGTCCCGCACCTCCCGGTGCTGCTCTGCCCGGGGATGGAGGACGCGGGGCTGGGCAGTGCCCCGGCCCCCGCCAGACCCCCGGGGGATGCGGGTTTCCCCCGGGCCGGTGCCACGCGTGTTGTCGTCGTGGGGCCGCTCCGTGCTTAGGTAACCCACGGGACAAAGCGGGGTCGTGGCGGCTCTTTTGGGGGGGCAGGGTCCGTGTGGAACACGGAAGGAAGGAAACCGTGGGAGGAGAGGCCGTGGGCTCCCTTGTGCTGCATTTGGGGAGATCTGTGCTGAGGTGCGGGAAGAAATGGTGGGGCTGTGCTCCGAGGTACCGGGAGCCTGAATTCCCTCTGAGCGAGGGGGACAGACCCAGGGACTATGGGGCCACAGGAGGTAGTTGGGGTGGTCCTGAGGAGCTCAGGAAGGGCAGCTGGGAGCACCGGGGGTTTGCATATCCTGACACGAGTTCCTCCTCCTGCAGGTGGACGCTTTCTATGCCTCCATCATCCTATTTGCGGGACGAGTATGGGATGCCATCACAGACCCCATGGTGGGATTCTTCATCAGCAAAACCTCCTGGACCCGCTTTGGGCGCCTGATGCCCTGGTAAGAGCTGCTGGTAGCGCCTGCATTCCCAGCCTGATGTGTCACAGCTCTTTCAGTCAGCTTTGGGTATCCCCTGGCATGAGGCGTGCGGGGCAGGATGTGCTGACGCCCTGGCTCACCCGCGTGAGGTGCCAAGAGCTCCAAAAAGCCCCAGGTGCCACCAACAGCTGGGTGGCCTCAAGTTTGTGCCTGTTGCTCTGGCTGGTCCCAAGCTGGGCCTGGCTGACCTCGATGTCACTGCACCTGCACACTTCAACGTCCTTGGCACCACGCTGGACTTTGTTCCTGTGGTGGCTGCAGAGTCCTGGCTGGTGGCAGCCAGAGCAGGTGGCATCACAGCCACAGGGAGGAGGGCTGGGGGTGTGCAGGGCAGATCCTTGGTGGTGGAAGTGCCAGCTGACAGTCACGAGGGAGCAGGGAGGCAGCTGTCATGGATCTGGGTGTCTGCACGTGGGTGCAGCGGCGAGCTGGGTGAAGGAGCAGATGGGATGGGCTTTGTGAACCCCCAAATGGCTCGTGCCTGCACCCAGGGCAGGCTTAGGACATCCCAGAACACCTGTTCCTGCACGGGATGTGGGGCCTTAGTGCCTCAGTGGGGACAGGGTGGCCAAAATAACCCCTGAGCCTTTGGGATCGCTGAAATGCAGGGAGGGTGGGCACGGGGGGAGTGGAGCTGGAGGGACGCAGTGCTTCCCCCCACAGATTACACCCTCTGCTTCCTGCCCTTCCTGGAATAGCTCTGGGCAGCAGCAGGCAGTTGTTGAAGGCAGGCTCCACACACGTGGCCTGAAATAGCTTCTCCCCGCCTGCAGCAGGGTCTGGGGTCCGGAGATTAGCGCGGGGCTGGCTGGGCGTGCGGCGGGGCCGTGTGCGAGAGCCGCGGATGGCTCCGCTCGCCCTAATCTCGAGCAGGGGGTGGGACTGAAGTGGCCGCATTCCTCCGAGCAGCTCCTGCTTCGTTAAAATTAGCCCGAGCTTTCGGCTCTGCTCTGGGCCCCTCAGCAGCGCCGGGGCAGCCCGAGCTCGCTGCTATTGTGCGTGGCTCAAGGGCTGCCCGCCGAGTCCAATTTGGATGGAGTCGAGCTGATTTTAAACCTCTTAAACTCGGGTTTTTCTGGCTCTGCGGGGCTGTGCAGCCCCAGGCTGGTGTTGCTGCTGTGGCTGCAGAGCTGCTGGCGCTGCCTCAGTTTCCCTGTCTGCAAAGCCAGGAGCTGTAGGGTGGTCTCAGGGCTGCTGCCTGACCCCAACCCTCAACACCTGCCAGGTGACCCCGCCGTGTGTGAGGGGTTATTGCCGGGCTCTGAAGGGGCCGGTCTGTGGGACCAAGCCCAGCTGGCTCCAGCACAAAGCTTGTGGCTGTTCCGGTTCCTTGGAAGGGAGAGGACACCTTCCCGAAGGTCTCCACCTCTTTCTCTTTCAGTTCTCTCTCTTTCAAACACTTTTTTGGCACATTTCCGTCCACCAGCTCATCCACTGGCTGCTTCCTCTTCTTCCCCAGCCTCCTGGACGTCACTTTGTCCCCGGCTCTGAGCTGGGATCCCCATTTCCTTGACCGCTGCGAGCTTCCCGCTGACGAAACTTTTCCTGAGGTGTCTGAGAAAAAACCCTGGCTTTGACCTCCTCCGGGGGCAGCGGCCGTTTGCAGACAGTTAAAGGCGGCCGGGGAGGGCTGTGCCAGCGGCACAAAGGAACACACCATCCAGCGGGGCCAATGAGCGCCGGGGCACGTCACGGCAGCCGCCTCCGAGCTCCTTAATCACCTCACCCTGGGTCAGGGGTTACTCTCAGTCACTGCTTTGACTGCCAGGAGCTGTGGTCAGCCCTGGCCGGGGCTCAGCTGCTCCGGTGCCGGGGGAAATGGGCACATCTGACGCTCATGCGATGGCGAGCGTGACGCTCTGGTGATTTCATTCAACATTTGGCTCCGCGTTTCCCTTGGCTCCACGTTTGTGAGCGCAGATAAGCGGCGGCGAGGAGGGGCTGGAGCTGCTCGGCGCTTTCCTTCCCCCTCCTTCCCCAACGGGGTGACGTGGGCGCGGAAAAATGTGCATGTGTTGGGTCCTGCCGCTGCTCTCCATCCGTGGAGTTTCTGTTTCTCGCCCTCCCCGACTTTAAATTTAAGCTTTGCGTCCTGTACGTCAGCCTGGACAGAAAGATCTCGCTGTTCCCTGGCCGTGAGAGGCTCTGCCCTGTGTCCAGTCCTGCTGGACTCGCTCCAGGACCTCTGTCCTGGGGTTTGTGGAGTGCAGGATGCTCACAATCCCCCAGCAAAATCCATCTCCTAAACACACGTGGGTTTAACCTCAACACGTGGCTCGCTCCCCTCCTTCCTGCTCCCCTGAGTGAGGGGGTCCCTGGGTGCCTGTGGTGTCCCCGGGGTGCTGGAGCAGGGCAGAGCTGTGCCCTGGCTGTCCTGCAGCAGGACAGGGGTTCTGAGATCTGCTGGATGAAGAGGGCAGATGCCCTTGCTGGCAGATCCTGCAGGAATTGCTGCCAAGGCCCAGCACTTGAGCAGTCCCCTCTGATCCATTTTGCATTCCATGTCCCTGCCCTGCAGTTTGGAAGGCTGGGCAGAGGTGGAGGAAGGAGCCAGCCTACTGCTGGTTTGCTCCACTGCTGCCAGAGGAGCAGGGCTGACCTCAGAACCAGGGCTTGGGGGGCCTTGGCAGCAAGGCCAAGCTGGTGAGAGGTTTTTGGCTGCTGGGGAGCAGGGCTGAGCTGCCTGGCTGCTCCCCAGCCCTTGCCAGGATGAGGGAGATGATTACATCCTGCTGAACACAGCAGTGCTGCCTGGGGGAGAGGCTGGGGCTGGGGGTGGGAGCCAAAGGCAGGAGCAGATCAATCGCTTCTGTGGAAGGAGACATCTCTGTTAGCGCAAGGAAAGCTTTTCTCTGGAACTCTGAGTCAGCTCTTCTGACCCTGGGAGGCCTGGGCTGCTGCTCCAGCCTGGTTTGGATCACCCCTGGGGCAGCTCAGGGGACCCCAGATCAGACGCCTGAACCCCACGGGATGTGTGGAAGCAGGGAGAGCTGGGCTGGTCAGGCTGTGCCCAAAGGCTGACACTTTGTTCTCTCAAAGGATCATGTTCTCCACCCCTTTCGCCATCATCTCCTACTTCCTCATCTGGTTTGTGCCAGACATCTCCACAGGACAAGTGATGTGGTATCTTGTCTTCTACTGTGCCTTCCAGACCCTCGTGACGGTGAGTCAGGCTCTGCTCACCCCTGGGGTGGGGGCTGCCAATCCCTGCCTGCCCCTTGCTGGGCTGCACAGAGGGGCAGAAACCCCCCTGCCCCAGCTCCCTGGGGCTGTTACACCCTCCCTGAGCCAATTCTCCCCGTGCCATTGCAGTGCTTCCACGTGCCTTACTCAGCACTGACCATGTTCATCAGCAGGGAGCAGAGCGAGCGGGACTCGGCCACTGCCTACCGTAAGAGCTCCCCTTCCCTTTTCCCCCCTCTCTCCCTTCCCTTTTCCCCCCTCTCTCCCTTCCCTTTTCCCCCCTCTCTCCCTTCCCTTTTCCCCCCTCTCTCCCTTCCC